>OY740773.1:35129851-35276850 GCA_963513935.1 Aphrophora alni
ATGTCAGCTATTAAAAACTAACAAAACACATATATAACCTTATAGGACATCTGCATAAAGTCTCCTGTAGATTTCACACAAAATATAAATTGTACATAGTTGACAATCAGGCTTAGAATTCTTTATTGTTAAATATTTTATTTCTGTTATTATAGGTTTTATTGTTTTTAACATCTTTGTAGAGTAAATACTTTAAAATATAAAATTAACGAAGTATGGGAAAATGGCTGAAATGTCTAAATTAATTATGGTATCTTAAATAACATAATAAGTATGAGCGTGGTTTAGAAATTTGAGAAAAGAAATTTCAGTTAAAAGTATGATTCATTTTGAATTTTTAACTTATATAATATTAGCCAAATCTTCAAATTGAGAAACTTAAAATATTAAAATGTAAATATTCCATTGGGAAACAAAGTCTCACCCCATTCTTTTCATCTTATCACTAATAGTAGTATTAAAACTACTCATTTAATACTATCTGAATGGCGCATAATCAGAGATCACTAGTGGAACAGTATTAATGGTTTCAGACGGAATATAAAAGATTTTGTTTGTTTAACATCTTTACTTTATGCTTGTTAGACTAATGAAGACTGGGAATTAGCACAGAAAACCTAACGCTATTATTAAAGTTGAGTCTGTGCAACCTTTGACTGTTTACCAATCTGAACATTAAACTAAATGTATGCTTTAATGAACTGAACCACACATCTACAAAAGAAGAATTTTGTTTACTGATTATGAAAGATTTTTCAATACAACTGTTTTGTAAATGGCATATGTGAAAAATATTAAAATGGTTGTAAATATTTATTAATTAACATTACAAGCCAGCACCAATCATTAACATTCTAAAAGTTGAATTCAGTTTGGTTTTGAATGTTTCAAGTTGATTCATATTATACAATTCAGACTATTTTTAATAAGTTTCACTATTTTATAAAACGGAATTAGTTTGCTTTTATTTATTGACATTTGGTTCAGATTAAATTTTTTAAATGATGGTTCAGTTTAGATAAAAAATTTGAAATTCATACATCCCTATTGAGACGATAACCTAACTTTAACCATCCATTAAAGCTTATCAAAATATACATACACAATTTCGACATTAGGGTTCATCTATTTTACCTGAAAACAAGACTTCCTAAGTTTACAGATATTGAACTTTCGCATCTTGTTGACTTGCTGAACAGCTTGTCTCCATATCCTCCAGTATATAATAAACATAACAGCCCATACTATACAAAATGCTGGCGTAATAACTGCTGTAGTATAATAACGAGGTAATACTCGACCAAGTTCACATGGCTGGCAAGGTTTCCATCTGTTCCAATAGAGAGGTATTGTGGAAAATATCACAGCGTGAAACCATCCACAGGAGAGTATTGAGCGAGCCATTCTAAAGCAGACACACATAGTTGATTTACAATGCACAGAAATATGTTTAATTAATTATAAATTAAAAAAAAAAAAATTGTTTACCAGTCACATATAAATTTAAAGTGACTATTATATAAAGTTTATAGTGGTTAGTATCATATATCTTCACACTATTATTTCATTCAAATGGGGAACATCAATGTTTTAGAAATTCAACCTTTATAATTGTGTGACTTAAAGCAATACTCAACAATTATATTTTATGTTAAATTCTACTATTCTTTTCCACCAATCTCTTGGTCTGTATATCTTCCTGAACTCGAATCTTTCATCTTCTTTTTGGGATTCCTAAGGACTTCTTCCTGTTTCCTATTGCTCGTTATACTCTTTTATACATTCTGATTTCTTCCATCCTCATTATGTGGCTCCAACAATTAGAAATCTATCCTCTTAATTGTCTCTTTCAACAATTCAACTTTGAGCCTGTCCCAAAAGTTTTCATTGCTTTTTTAAATATTTTTTATTTTATATTTATTGTTTTATAACGAATAAATATCGTTTAGATATTTCCCTAAAGGTTTTTTAAAACGTACAAAATATGTCGAAAAATCTGAAATTGCTATTTTTAAGCGACAAAAAATCGTTATAACTTAGGAACGACTACGATTGATTTCAAACATAATATTAGTTCCAGTTAGCCTTCAAATTGTATAACAATTTTGTCACTGACAGATTATATATTGATAAAAATTTTAAGAAAAAGCATATGATATATTGAAAATTCTGATTCTCGTACAATTCTTGTTGACAAATATTTCTATATCTCTGGAACTAGTGAAACAATTAGTATCAAACAAAGACTACAACCTGACCAGATAGTGTACCTACTTAGGAAAGGAAACTATGAAATTGGATTAGCGGTTCTCAAGTTAGAAGCTCACAGAGATAGTAAGAGAAAACCAGATTGTATTTTATATGAACAGAGTTGAGTATATACATTATTACATATCTGTGATGTTGAAAATTTATAATTTATAAATCTTGCGTGCATATGTGAGTTGACACTTGTGTTTACTCATAATTGTTGTAATTTTTGGCAAACTATAATATTGGAGAAATTAAAGCGGTACAGAGTACAACCATCACAAATTTAAAAAAAAGTTTTACATATGACTGTTGTATATTATTTACAATGTATCAATAAATAGTAGCAGTTTAAGTTTCACTTTTGTAAAGAAAATTCAGTATTGAGTTTATGAAAAGCGAGTGGTTGTAGTATATGTATATTGGTGTTTAGCGCCATCACACTTAAGTTATAATAAAAGTGTTGCAAAATATACCTTATACATTTTGAATGTTCCATTTTAGAATTAAAGGCAAAATAAGCCACCTCACTTTGGTATAAGAAAGGTAAATGTTCAAGTTTCACTTCTGTTCCTGTATTTAGGATCAAATTCATGTTTTTTTTTTTTTTTTTTTTTTGTTATGTTATTTACGTCTATAATGGATTTAGTTACGAAAAATATGTGTGTTAATCCATCACACTGTCCCTTTTCAATAAATTTGCGTTTAAATACTAGCTTTGAAAATGAGTTAGATTTTGGAGGAAGAATAATTAAAATAAATTACAAAAAAATTATTGTAGTGTAGTGCAGAATTAACTGGTTGAACAATTCATTTATGTTAAAATTATGTTTGCAATATTTTGTTTGCATAACCCCGGATATTGATAACATTCGATCATATCTTTTGGTGTGATTGATATTTGGCCTGCATACAAGTGTTTCTGATGGCCATTGTTATCTAAGTTCAAAGTACGAGGTATTTTATTTAAATAACACAAACAATAATAGAGCAAACACGAGATTGGCTAGAGTTATGACTATAAAAATACTACATCTAACTTGTTAGTGTTAAGACTGTTTGACTATTATTATTTTTGATTGATTTGTTGTTAAAAGCTCTATTGTTACAAGCCGTAGCATAATTGAGTCGATGGACAAGTTCTCTTTAGGAAAATGGATGGGTCACTTTCAAAATGGTTACTGTTTTCTTTACAGAAATAATTTTCACCTCTAAATTTTTCAGTAAATTAAAAATTTTCATCAATATATCTCAATACATTTTTACTTTCTCAAATAGGCTATAAGTAATATAAAAAAAGTTATGTGATCAGTAAAATTTATTGTGAATATATTCATTTTGAGATCCCCCTCCCAAAATCGGTATTGGAATGATATCTGTCTTGTCTTATCATATGTGCAGTGTCCTACAGCCAAGACTAATTGTACCAAATTTGGTATCTGTGAATATTTTGGCCATATCTCAGGACTTTTTTTCCATTTTTTAAATGAGTCAAAACTTGGGAATAAACAGGAAAAAACAAAACTACAATATTCTCAAACTTAGTTGTTTAAATGGCTTATTAAATTTTTGTCAAGTGTAGTCTCAAAGGACCCAAACAAAACGCATTGGTCACCATTTCTCAAAATTGGCTCTTCCAAGTTATTTAAAATTGTTGTGAAATATGACGATTAATGACTCAAACCCATGTAAAAAATCGCAAGTAACAAATTATTGCGGTTCAGAAATAATTGGCAAAAACAAAATGAATCTTGACTTTTGTCATTTAAAGTTTGATTTTAATCAAATACAACTTATGTTGAGGACGTGTTTATGACCCAAATGAAGCAAGTTTAAGCCTTTATTTAAATATTTATTCATAGATGACGTCCTTAGTTCAGTTTCCCCTTTTGATTGACAACTCAACGAAATGACATTTTTTGTTACAATTAGTTTTGGTTTGTTGTTATTTGGTTATAGGAATGGGTGAGTGGGAAAGTCTGTGTAATGTTTTCTTTTTCTTTTCTTTTTTTATTGTATGTACAATACACATCAAGAGACTTATTCCTGAAACATAATTTTTGCTTGAATAACCTCAAATTATAAAAGTAAATGTAATAATAATTGCTCTAAGAGTCGAAACTGTGTTTGGATTTCAGTCAAATTTGGCAAGTAAGCTAAACAAAGAATTTTTCCTTTAAATTAAAGGTCGTTAATTTTTAAATATCAGTTATTTGAGTATTCGTTTGTATTCCTATTTACCTGCAAGAAGCTTAGATCATTTTATGCAGCATATATAAGTTTTTGCAAGAGTATGTTTATTATTTTGAAATACAAGTTCGTCAAATTTTCAATTACTGATCATTTGTGAATCTTCTTTTGTATTCCTGTTTACTCGCAAGAAGCTTGTAACATCATTTTATTCAGCATGATAATATACATGTGTTTTAGGCCTTCCCCAAAGGTGGGGTTAAATAGTTAACAAGGTAATCATTTTTGTTTATTTTGGTAATGTTATTCATGTGTCTGCAAATAATGTGCTGTATAAATTTGTAATTCCTTCATTTCAATTCAACTCTTATCGTCTTTTGATTTATTGATGACTGTGATATATATATATATATATATATATATATATATATATATATATATATATGATTTGGCTAGAATAATCTGAAATTAATTTATAGGTAGGAGTTGATAGATGTTTGAAGCTTTTGAGTAAAGAGTTGACATTATTTTTCCGGTTTAATGTTCAAGTTGAAAATAAGGAGTTTCATTAATTTAGAATATTTATATTTTATTTAACATAGTGAAAGCTTTGTAGTGTAGAAGACAAAGTTTTTTTTTCCCCTTCTTCTTTTTTTTCATGAAAAACTATTTTGCTGACCTAGAGTAGAATTTCTTCCAATCTGTGTAGTTTGGTTCAAAGTTGAGCTTAGAATCATTTTCCCTAAGTAAGGATGTAGTATTACTTTTAATTGTAATGGACAATACTTACACAAATAGGCTAAATACTAATGTTATACTATCCACTTACTGTTTAATTTGAATGGCCAGTAATTGCTAACTTACTTGTTGTTCATTATCCTTTCATAACGGAACGGATGCATTATAGCAAAATATCTGTCAGCAGCAATAGCAGTGACATTTAGTATAGACGCACAGCAAGCAAACAGTATAAACACAAATCTGAAATAGATAAACAAAACATTTACTAATAATTGTATTATACTTAATTTATTAACTATAGAGAGAAGTTGGGAGTTTGTTTTACATTTCACTTTATAAAAATTCAAAGTGATCACCTTAATTTTTCATTAAGTACCAATTTTTATGAAACGTCCTTTCATATTTTTTGAACATGAGTTTTTTAACTTATAAATTAAAGTTTTACAAATTTAATCTATAAATTTCAACATTTTAAAAATTAAATTGATTTTAATGGAACTTGTTTTTTTAGATGCTCAATATGGATTTGTCACTAATTTTCATCTATTTCCTTAACATTTTTTAGTGGGGATTACCTTCTACAATAGATTCATAAAAGTCACAGTGGAGAGAGCTCCCTTTCGACCTCCAATAAAATTACGTGTAATTATTTTTGTAAAATCAATTGCTAGATAAATTTGGGTTTTCATAACTTTTTTCTATCTGAATTTGGTACTTTTCATTTTAAATTAATAGTGCGAAAAGTGAACTGTGTGTTAAAAAATATATTTTTTGAAATTAGATATCTTGAAATTTGCTTTATTTAATGCAAAAGGTGTACACTGGACAGTTGTTAATAATGTTCAAATAAGTTGCTCTTTGTTTTATTGTATATAAAATTGTTACTTACTTGAGTATACATGTGTGTTTCATTGTGGCTAAGTAAGGTGCAACGTAGAATGCCATGTGATAAGGTAAAGTTAGACCCACTAACATGTCCGATAGAGCTAAACTTAACACAAACTGATTGGACACCAGTGGTGAGAACTGTAAACTTGTTCTTAACACATATATAGTCACTATATTGCCACACACTATCACAACAAATAAAACCCCGTCTAGAAACAACCAGAACAGTGCACCAGGTCCCATTCCATAACCATACATACACGTGTCTGATACACATGAAACATTGTCTAGCATATTGTCCACTGTGGCATTGGCTGTTGTGATCAATACTACCTAAAACAGAATACATGTCAACAAATTTTAAATTTTATGCCTCTATTGATAAGTTAATACTTTGAGTCTTATTCTCCCTTGTATGCTGGGAGTGGCTTGATTTCAACATCAGTTTCAACCATAAACTGATAGTAAAACTCAAAGTATTCTATAGTTGGATGATAACACTCTAGAATATTTTTATTCAGTCTAATTCTCAAAATGTGGTAGCCAGCTATTTTTAGTCATGGGATTATGACGTATGGAAAATCTGTGAGAACAAAATAAAGTGGATAGTATTGATGGAAATCAGTTCATTTGGTTATGAAAATATAATAGAAGTGAATAATGATTTTAGAAAGGTAGTGGGTTATAAAAACCAGATTTTATTTATTTTAAAAGTCCATATATTCTAATACCCAGTAAATAATGTTAAATCATGCCATTTCTAGTAACATTAATCCTAGGCTAATTAATTAACTTGTGACATTTTATAATAATTATATTTATCTCATTTGTCGTAGCTATAAACGTGAGCTCAACCTATATGATTATATTGATGTATTCCTGTTCATAATAAATTGATGTAAATTTTGTTCTTCTTACATCTATTCTTATCGATATTACTTGCTATTTATCAATGTTAAGTTACATTATTTTGCAAGGAGGCCCAAAAATAAAGCTTACTGGGAAGCTTAATACATCATTGGCTAATAAGACCTGTTTTTAAGCCAAAAAGACTAAAAGTGTGACCAACAACTTAAATCTAATTAATTGTTCAATAAAATTATTATTAGCAAAAATGGATCTCTTAATTTCGAACACGTGTAATGAATTTAACTCATTAGTTATTAATTTGAGGAGTAAATTTAAGATCTACATTAGGCCAACTAATTTCATTTGACAGTTATCTAACTATATTAATTTAATTTATTTAACATTTTTACGGTTTCATATTTTCCCTGATAGAGGCTTAATTTTATTCTGTTGTAAACTAGCTTAACATTTTATTATTTTTTTAAAGTAGTAATACTAAAGTTTGTTTTCATTTGAATATTGTACAAAAGACCTCTATTTCGATTAAGATTAAGTTTATGAAATGAAGTATCATTTGTAATTTATAATAAACTGATTACGATTTTAGAATATTGTACAAAATATTTCTATTTTTGATTAAGAGTGAGTTTATAAAATAAAGTGTTATAATAAACTGATTAAAATTTTTTAAATATTGTTATTAGATTTACTTCTGATATAGAAAATGTATGGGGACATGTTACCGACATACTTTAAAATCTTTATCATAGTGTTCCAGATGGTAGTATCAGTACATATTTCATGATCCTGGCTTTGAAAATGGCTGATATTGCATATTTCTTTTGGAAGGTTTCCTACTATTATTTTAGTAGGACTATTTTTTAACCACATTTATGTTTGGAGGCCAATAGAAAAAAAGGGGTTTACGAATATTACAATCTCTAAAAAAAATTTGTATAAAATCTAAAGATTGGATTCATAACCTTCTATTTTCTATAAACAAAAGTTTTGTAGTTTTGGGAGCAAAAGTAGAGGAGCCAGGTAGACAAACATTAGCAAAGACAATAACACATCTACCAAATCATTCAAACATCTTGTGTTACCAGTGCATTAAGTAAAGCATGACAATAACAAAAACAAAAGTATTTTTAGAGACAGGAATGTTTTGTAAGTTTGTCTCTCTTCACTCTGTCACGGGCTTTTAGTAGGTCAACATTAAACATTAATTAGGTTAATATCCATAGTAGTACCTGATTGGTTAAGTTTCCCCCCCCCCCTTGCAATATTTTTCATCTCAGATTGTATAACAATTTGATTTTTAGGCTTTTGTGGTATAAGGGCTATATTCTTATAAAACAATCTCAAATTTAAACTCAGACCATTGAAATATAAATATTTATTATGAGCTTTTTATGTTGTTAAAGGTAAAAACCCCTCAATCATCATCACATTATAAGAAAAGGGAAAATAAGAGAATAAAAGGACCCCTAGTCTTCGAATTGTCAGAGTCGGAAAAGAACAAGAGTTGGTAAAAAACTCAATAGACAAGAAAGAGATGATGTTTTTGTGATGTATTAGTTTTTTTAAAACAAGAGAAAGGAGAGAACACACTTTCACTTGTGTCTTTTAATTCAACTGCAATGGTTTTTAGACCAAACCTATCACATCAGTTTTATGTTTGTCATTCAGTTCATAATTCTATAAAGAATGGTATTTTCTAACACTATTTACATAGAAACACTATTGATGAAAGAAATCAAGAAACTTAAATCTTCAGTATTACTTTTACACCTAGACATCTTTTGTCACTTTGAATTATCATAATAAGCGAAGAGATAGGCTGAGCATATCGCCTGATCACATGTATCTTATGATATATGTCGTTATCATACTGGTGTACACTTGTTTGCCACTATAACACAATTTGAAAACACACTTGTATTTCTAGACATTTTATAAAGTAATTGTTGTGTATCACTTACGAGCTTAAGATATGTATCACTCTTACTGTCGCTTTAAACAAACTGTGGTTGGTTTGAGTGGAAGTTTTTCTGGGTTGGTTAACACCATTTTTGTAAATTTTATTTTTGTTTTAGTGATCGTTATGTGAGTCATTATTCTGACAAATTTACAAATTAAATTTTGTAACTATAGGCCTAGGCATTATGATTATATTTGAACAAATAAAACCAGATATATATATATATATATATATATATATATATATATATAGATATATATATATATATATATATATATATATATATATATATATATATATAAACTACTTCATAATTCATTGTGTTTTTGATGCTGAAAACTGAATAAAAGGCCCAAGATGATAACAAAAATTCAAAAGGAAAAACTAATTTTGTGCATTTATATAGATTTTAAAGGTTGCAACAAGATACAGAGCATAATGCAGACATTTATAGAACTTATATCATTACGAGTTTATAATAAATTAGGCATGATGACATTGAGGTGACGAGGAAAAAATATTACATGTGTTCTTTAACACTTTAACACTGATTTACTTCTTTTTAAAGAACTGTTTGATTTTTTTTAAATACTTGTCACACATTGAAGTTGTTGTCATTTTGGAAATTAAACTATAGTAATTAACTAGACTAACATATTTATATAAACTTCCATAATATTTGTATAAGCAGTAATAATTCGTGTTTCTAAGATCATAGTATATAGTGCATGTAATTCAGCTTGGCTTATGTTTGATACATGCAAAATGATACTCCTACCACTAACATAATTGTCATTGTTTTAAACGAAATATAGACAATTTACTTGTCTACATTTGAAAGTTTTCACTTTGTTACATAATTCAGGCACTCTTAAGGCGAAGTTGAGAATTGAAGCATTGATTATGACTTCTAGAAAAGTTTTTGAATTTTCTTTTAAATTATCATATATATTTCCACGGTCACATTTTTTGTTAGTTTTCTTAAAATTGTACACAAATATACTATATTACAATAGTTTGATTAAAACAGTTGGTAAATTTGAAAATGGTGTTATAAATAGCCTAGTTTTTTGGGAATAACGTCTTAAAATACCTTACAATAGCTTGTTGTATGCAGCTGGAAAATCTGCATCCAATCATATCCACATGTTTTTACAATCAATATTAAGAGAATAATTCTTATGAATTAATTGTCATTTTAAACATAACCTCAAAATCTAAAATAATTGTTTTAATAAATCACAATTTGGTAAAATTTTGCATTTATACATGACAGATGTTTGATACAGATTTTTAGAATTTTTTTCTTACTTGTAGATCCTTCATTAGCCTATTTTGTAGGTAAACATTTGTTCATATTAATGGTGAGGTTATCAGTGATTTACAGTTAAGATAAAAAGAAATTTACATCAAATCACGACTGTGATTTAATGTTATTATTATTAAATGTTAATGTTAGCTGCATACCAATATTTATTATGCTATTCAATTTCTTGTTTGGAAACTTTCTAAAAACAGTTTAAATTATATAAACAAAGTAAATTAGTCGAAGTAGATTTATAAGGATCCTTTCCGTATTATTAGACATGTCTAGGTCTATTATTCTTGATAAATATTCATGTAGTCATTCCATTATGTTGTGTAAAATAACCTTGATAAAGGTTGGTCCTTTGAGACTATAATGTTTTATTCATTTGTATTCCATGAAGATTATATCCACCAAATTATTCAGTATTTTAAAAATGAGACTATAAAGACAACATCTTCTAATACATAATATGTATATAAATAATAACACGAGGGACTTTGTGATTTGTAGTTTTTGTATAGTTATGTCAAAATTACTCATAAACATTAAAATAAATAGTGTAAAAAAAACTAAAATGATAATGGTTTTGGTTTTTTTTTTTTTGAAAATTATTCCTGAACAATAATTTCTATTACTAATGATTTTGCAAACTGGTTTGGGTCATTAATCTACACGTTTTACAAAATTTAAATAAAATCGGTTGAGCCCATTGAGAAAATACATCTTTTTGTAACAGTTCGGTCATTGATTGTTCTAAACCTGAATTTTTGGAGGCATGGCTACCAATACGTTTTGTTTGGGTACTTTTTTAAATTGTATCATTAGCAAAATTTTATCAAAATCCTTTCATTCAATTTAGAGAAAATCTGAATTTTACTTTTTATTTTGTAGCAGATACCCTTAAATTATGAGCCATAGGAAAAAAAATGTCCCGAGACTTGGTCAAAATAACCCACATATCAAATTTGATTAAATCATCAACTCTTTTGGGTTGTAAAAACACTGCACAGATATGGCACAAAGTAGTTAAAAATCTGATTACTCCATGGGACACTGACTCTTCGTTTAATATCCAGTCTAGAATAACTAGCTGGCATTGTGCAATGATTGAAATATAACCACAAAATAAGCGAAAAAATATATTGATCAGTAAAACTACATGGGTTAACAATAATGCCTTATACATTTTAATCCCTCTTGTAATTCTTTAGGTATTAATGGTTGCTAATTTTTCACCAGTATTAAAAAATTATATTTTTTAATGTTCATGATAATGTTTATGTATGCATTTTTCTATTTAATCTATGGGAAAAACATAACTTTCCTGATCCAAAGCGTTGACATATTAAAAAACAAGAGTTGAAATATGTTTGTTAGTTCAACCATTGTTTTACAATTTTGAATAAAAAATAACACCTTTAAAATTAAAATGTTATATAAAATGGCATTTACATGGGTACAGTACATAGAAAGTAGTATTTGAATAAATGTGGCATCTTTGAATAATTATAAAATGTATTATTAAATTTGAAAGCTCTTGCTTAAAAACACTTTTATTTACAAAATATTGATTCCGGATGTTTTAGAGTAAATTGGTATTTTATTAATGTAGAAAATACTTGAATTGAATACTAAGCAAAAAGGTAACATAATTTTACCACTCTATACAATTTAAGAGGTCTCTGGATCTCTATCCGTTTACTAAACTGTTTTCTTAATCACTTTACCATTTTAGCTCTTTTTTCGTAAATTGAGATATTTGTCATATCTCTAGACATTTTTTTAATAACTCTAAATTTGTGGATCTCTAATAAGAGCAATACTCAAAATTCTCAACATCGACTGTAATAAATGTTTATCAAATTTTACTTAAATATGATAAAATCTAAGCACAATCTATTGATCACTATTTCCCTAAAAATGCCTGTTCAGAAGTTAAATCAAAAAGTTAAAATAAGATGGGAATGCTCGTCCTTAAATTCATTGCAAGTGACTAAAACTATTTTTGTGTGAAATGTGGAGGTTTATCCTAAAAATGTACCAAACCACGTTAAAAATAAAATTGCACTTTAAAAATAAATTTTGAAAGTATCAAAATTAACACTGACTGCAGTCGGTTCATTTTAGTATACTTTCTGAATTACTGTAATTTACTTTTACATCCTGTTTGGATCATTGGTGTGAACCATAAGTAGTCTATATTTCACCAATATTTGTTGTAAATATCTTACAACATTGTAAGAATATATATTTTAAGACTTCATCTATGATTTTAATTTTTACCAAATTCCTGTCTGAATTTTTAATAAGGTAGTGACTAGTAATTTTAGTTTGCTTTGGCTTTATTTTTATGTAAGGGTGTTAGAGAAAGTCATTGCACAGTTTATTTCAACTTCTGTTTATAAACATTCACATTTGGAATTGTTGAAATCTACAATCAATAAATATTTTAAAATTATTAACTTCAAGTGGCTATTTTACAAAAATTGTTATGGTAATAATATGAAGGGTTTTTAAATATTTATTAATTTGATATATATATATATTTATTACTACCAATGGTAATCAATTCAACAAATTACCTCTGAACTTGAAAGTAGTTCCAAGTAGACGTAAACATTTCCAAATCACTTTAGACACTACACTATCAACTCACTTCACATGCTTGGCAAAGACTGAACATTTGGTATTCTATTGATGCTTTGCTAGGCGAGGGACTGCAGCATGTCATTTCATTTTATTATCTCTGCTCATTGGACTCAGGCAGGGATATGGCATTAGTTCATTCATTCATGTATTTTTCTTCATACCAATGTCTAGTTGTTATTTACATTTTGCATGATTCAACTGTTTTGATTACTCGTATTGTTTTGGTAGACTTAATTTGTTGAAAAGTGATTTATTCGAATGAAGAATTATAGAAAGAAACTTTAGTGTAAGTTCTTCAATGTTATTAGAGTAAAAAAAATCAAAACAAAATATCAATAAATTGAATTAAAAATTTGTGTTGTAGATAAATTACACTAGTTAAATACAATACTCATTGTGTTCAACGGTTGAAAATAAAATAAGACGCTAATTTGTTATTTATCTATCCGATCATGTAATAACCTCAACCTTGGTATTAATATAAAACCTTGCCAAGCTACATAAAATGAGTTATAGGCTTCAGTTGGTGTAACAAAGAAAAAGAAATTGTTGGAAAAAAAATTTCAAATGGTCAGCATTTTTTAAATATATCTAACATTCTAACAATTGTATATAATATATGTAAGTAATAATTGTACTAAACAAATAGTAAAAATGATATTACATACTAAATTTTACTCAAATCCATTTGAATGCTATAATCTTTCACTTTTATTTGTCAGAGTGTAAAATGTATTGACTGTATAAATTAATTGCCAATTTTGGCACTACTACAATTTTGCGACAATGTAAGGTTGAAAAACCTTCATTTACCTTAAAAGAGGAAGTTTATTGGTTTATTTTATTTGTTTTCTTCTTTAAGAATACAATACATATTTATGCTTTGAATTTTTGTTGATTTTAACCAATGTTTTATAACAAGAGATCCGCTTACAAGACACAGTGTATAGATCTATTATTACAATTTGTAGAGATATTTTATATCTGGAGAATTTGACATAAATTTAAAAACTCCATCTATCATAAGACAAAAAACACAACGTTCTGATTTTTCTTGTCAATAATTTCGATTAAATTTAGCTCAATCCAAACAAAAACTATGGGTCAATATTTCTACAGAATTTGTTACTCAATTGTTATATGTAAAATAATTTGATTTAGTAGGTGGATTTCAATTAAATTTGGCACATATGTTATGTTTTATATTTCATTTATTATAATTGTTATTATGACGGTCTTCAAATTTCAAAACAGTGGCCATTTGTAATAGTTTCTTTAGAAAGTCCTTCCTGAGTGAAGATTTTGTCCTGCTTGGCTATTTACACATTTGATACCAAGGTCAAAGTCGTCAATAATCTCATTAAAAAAAATTGTGTCCTATCATGTAACCGTATGTGTGCGTGTTGAGTTTTATTTATTGATTACAATTCTTTCTTTACAATTTTAAAGTTACATACAGTAGTTGGTGTCGAGGTCATTATCAATTTATATTTGGTAGTAGAAGCATGTCTTATATTTATTGATGCCTTTTTGGCTTCCGGCCAGACAATGTGGGGAGTCTCTGCTAACAATAGGCCCTACTGTGGATCATTCTCACTTTATTTAGCCTACAGTGTTATAGTGGATATAAAAATAGTTCAGACAGTAGACAGAATTGACCTCTGTTGTTATAGATTAATATTGTAACTTGATTTAGCATTAGTCGATCAGTAAAAGTAAGAGGTCTAGTTCAAACACCTTTAACCCTATTAAGCCTCACCTTCAGATCTTCATGGGAGGTCTGGTTACTTGGTTTTAATTTAGACACAAAGAGCTTTATTTCCTAAAACTTTTAGAGTAGACAGGAAGAAAATATAGCCGGTTGCACAGAGAAAAGAGTGACTTTATCACAGAGCAAATCAGAACTAAATTAGGGACCTCAATTTTTCTGTTTGGTTAACTCAACATAGTTGATTATCAATAAGTCTGGCTACCCAGCCCATGCTTTACTCTAGAATCCTCTGTCCGAGATACTCTTTGGGCACAGTTATGGGTTCAGAGAGAGGCCACTAATCTTGACCTCTTTCACAAAAGAGCATGGTATTTGTACAGCAATAATAGATCGTCCAATTTATTGTGTAGTGACATTTGAAATGTGGGATAATTGTTGTTGTTATATAATTAAAAAAATATGATAAACCCGCTAGGATCAGAATTACAATGCTCAATATTTATTACATATACTGTACATTAAACATTTATTATACTGAACACAAAATTTAGAGAAAAAAAAGTTTTGTAAAATGGAAAACTGCAATAAACAAACCAGTTTTACTTTTATATGTAGATTTATTTTTCACATTTTTAGTTTTGTTGGAAAGGAGATACTGAGTTTTTTCTTTTAATAATCAATATAGAGTTTGTAGAACAACTCATAAAAGGGCATTTGAACGTATTTCTCAAAAATTGTAGTTAACAGTTAAAAATTTTTAATGCTAAGTTTTCATTTGATGACATAAAAGTTTCTAATGACATAAAAAGCCCTTATAATCTTGAGGATAATTTTGACATGTAAGTTGGTAAAAAGACTTTATTGACCTACCACCAAATTTATGAAGAATACATAAAACATGATATTATTTTGATATTGTTTACAAAAATGAAGAAAGAACTGTTTTGGCACATGCACTAGACCATCAACAAAGTTTTCAGTAAACTTCTAAGCCATAAAATAACTATCTCCAGGCACAAATAAATTGAAAGTGCAACAAATAGAACTAGCTCATCAATGAACCACTATCATTGTTATTGCACTGAACACTCCCTCAGAACTCATTTTTTTGTGTACGGTTATAGCTGAAATAGAGCCAATAACAATACTTAAAATTTTATAAAATAAAAACAATTTATTTTCTTCCTAATTTTAATTTAATTACTATATTTATACAATAACAGAACAATGTGTATAGAACAACTTCGATATAACCAAATTCTACTGAACACTCCACATCTCTTTTTTATGTACGATTATAGCTGCAATAGAGCTAATACTTAAGATTTTCTAAGTAATGTAACATCAGGGAACTATAATAACATAGGCCAAATAAATATTTTATTTTAGTTTATTTGTGCGTTATTGTACCAAACTTGTGGTAGGGGTTTCAGTGTTTTAAATATATATATATATATACACACACACACACACACAAATTTCATGTTGTTTCACTAGTCTCTTCCTATGATTGATTAGGTTGTACACTATGATTTTTGATTTTGAATTTTTGTATATTTAAACCTAGCAAAATTTAGAATTTTTCTATAACTTTAAAACAAATTTCATAAATAAGAACTTATTTTTTCATCATAAGAAGAATATATAAGTGAAAAACTTGAGGTTTTGTTAAAACATAAAATTTTATGATTATCTAGATCCAAAACAACAAATTATTCAATTTCTCATTTCCATTAGAAAATATAGCCGTAACAGTAATTTGTAAATTATTCTTCTAACTTTTTTTGTATTTGAAACATTTTAACACTTTTTATTCATTTGAATTCCTACGGTTTCTGATTGGTAGGCCAATAAAAACCCAAAATATTAAAATATAAATTTTGTAAACATCCCATCATCCGAAACAAATAAATAAAATGGTTATTCACAGATTTACAGCAAATGTCTACATGAGTGACACAGAATTGCACAATGTTTGTACACTGTACAATTCCTCCCTTTACACAATGAATCATTACTCTCTTCACGTGTTTATGAAATCTTCACATGAGTTTCCATCACCAATCAATGAGCTTTTCTCAAACAGATTTGTTTACAGAAAGTTGAAACACTCAAGTCATTGTAAACAAAATGTTATTTACACATCCACATATCAAATTGCATTTGGCTGCAGCCAGTTTTGTAAATAACATGAAATGAAATGTCCACGTGGTATACACATGTTTCCATTGTTAAATTCAATTTATGTTTTTGTATTTGTAACAAATTGTACGTCATTTTATACAAACGCATTAGGTACAGTGTTATGTGAAAAGAATATTTTTAAATGTGTACTATTTTGAACAGTTCAACTGATTTTGTTAGTAAATTAACTATTATCATATAACCTACTAACAAAATGTAGACCAAAATTGTGACAATTATAACTAAAAATAACAAGAAATACTAAGGGTTTAAATAGCTCAAAATATCAGGGGTCAGGATTTGATATATAGTATTTATATATACTGTAGTAAAGAAGACTATTTATATACAGGTCATCATTTATCTTGTCAGGCTAATTAATTGATTAGGTAATTATATAACCTGCTGGGGCCAGTGCCAAAAACATGTTTTCTTATTAGTACAATGTTAAACTTTGTGCAGCTGTTTTGGTACAAGATTATGTAATAAAACAATTTTGATTTTTAGCTAGTATAGTAGTACTATTTTAAAGATATATCTAATAAACTTGGAGTGCTTTTTGTGTTTTTTAAATTTTTTTATTAGACTTTACGTTACCAACAATATAAACATTTTATTTAAAACATTTGTATACAATATGTGTTTAATATTGAAGCAAATCCAAAAGTATTTTATACTAAATATACAGTTTAACATTACAGATGCAGTATTTGTATTTTATGGCAAGTCTGTGCTTACTCGCCAACTTTTAAAAATAATAAACATTATCAAATAATGATTTACTAAATATTTATTTAAATGCAGTACCTGAAATTAATAAATAAAAGGCCAATATATGATACTTGATTAATGTGTACCAGTAGAACAGCATACACAAAAATAGCCTGATATAGACTCGTAAATCAGTCTATAAATGGTTTAAAGAGTGATCAATAATTACACATTCAACTGTCAGTAAAGTTTGTGTGCGGATAACAACTCAAAATGATGTCTTGTCATGTATTTGTATTGCACAAATAAAATGTTTTTGTGGAAAATTGTGTTTTCATTCATTTGGTTATTGAAGTTTCCATTAGTGTAGCTCATTACAGCTGATTAAATAATCATAGTTTTACTTTAAATAGTGTCATTCTAGACATCAAGTGAAAGGGAAAAGTGCTTAAAAGTTTTCTCTCTGTTATGTGTGTATATTAATTTAAAATGGAATATTTAGAGAACAGATTTTGATATTAAATTTTGTATACATTTTTGAATAATGGTGTTTACAAGTTTACTTAAATTTATAATATTTTATCTAGCAGTTTTATTTGGAGCTATATTTGAAATAGTTAATTTTACAACTTTAAACCAATATTTAGAAGCAATTGGATGAAATAAATAATTTTTTAAATTTTATAAAAACATTACTCACCATGGCTACAACTTGTGAAGAAAATTTGGGCTTAACATTAATTTTACTTGATATAAAAAGTCACATCCTATATTTTATTTTATTTTTTTATTTTATTATTATTTTTTTGTCTTGTAAAAACTATGTACAAAAAAACCAATATTTAATTAGAAAGATAGCTGAATATGTATCAGTTTTAACAAAATTGGGCCATTAATTAATATAAAACCAATCACTATATTCTGGTAATTTATTAAATGCTTAGTTGGGAATTATAATTAAAGCATAGAATAAATGATCTGACTACTATACAGTACTCAAATATCGTTGTTTTTTTCCTATTTTTATTAAAAAAAATTTTTTTTTAGATTATATTAAACATGTATCCCATACACAAACAGATAGGCAAAAAACTAAGCATTTTATTATGAGAACTATTTAGTTTATTTTGATATATCGAATCTTTGTCAAAGTGTTTGAAATGAGGATGGATGTATTGACGATCTTGCCATGATAGGTGGCTTTAAGAAGTAAATATTGCCTCCACTGAACAGTCAATAAGGAAAAGTGTGATTATTGACTTATGTTTGTTGTCAAGTTAAAGTACATTTAAAATATCTTGTTAGAATTTAGATTGTATATAACAATATATCCAAAAAGAAATATAAATATATTGATTAATATTTGTACAGAATAGCCTATCATAAGCACCAAAAATCACTTTTGCATAATTGTTTTAAGTCATTACAGCATTTGAAATATTCATACTCCATTTTGGATGTGTAGTAAGGAAAGTATTGTATGGTGTTAAAATGTGGATAATATGTATCTGATGGGTCACAGAGTTTTAGCCTCTAGGAACATATTTAGACTATTTTCAGAATGTTTCTGCCCATCCATCTGTAATATTTTTATCTATTTTCTGAAGAAAGGATTCTATAATTAGAACTTAGCAAGAGGTACCTCCAATGCCAACCCTGAGGATCAAACTAATACTATTATAAAAAATAGAGATGAATAGATCCATGTAATAAATTATGATAAATGTATGTAAATTCAGAATCAATATTCAATAATTTAATTATTAACAATGTCCAAAATAAATCATGTAGTCCAAATCTGAAACTGAACCTTTGGGACCTCTGGCAGTTAATATAATACAACTTAAAATAATTATCCATTGTTTAGAATATCTAAATTATTTCATCTTTCACAATTACCTCAAATAAAATAAAAGTTCATGTACAAACTCTCCTACTCGCACCACAATTATATATTTTCCGTTATATTACACTAAAAGTTTTTCTCTTCTTCCAATTCTAAAAAAAAAATTTCGATGAGGTTTCTTATCGGTTCCCAGAAGTCCAACACATTTGATCTGGTATATGTCACTTGAACAAAGTCCATTGTCTCAAAGCACTTACCATGATATATTAGTCAGTGCTATTAGTATAGTATGTGAATCAATGCCTTTCCCCAATCGTTTACTTCAAAAACTCTAAAGGGGCTCCACTCATTTGGGTGTGGCAAATCCGAGGAGCTCTAGCTGGATCTCCACCTTTCTTCATCTAATCTTTAATTAGGTCCTCCTCTTTTATCGTTCCCATCAGGTCTCTCTTGACCAACTCTTGTTCTCTTTCGACCCTGACATGATTAGATTATTCGAGGACTAGGTGACTCTTATCTTCTTTCCTTTTTTTTTTTTTTTATATAAGATGATGGCCGAGAGGTTTTCACCATAAAAAATATATAATATTTAAAAAAATAAATAAAAAAATACTTTGAAGAACTTAATAGGCATTACTATTTAAAACTCTTTATATATATATGTATATATATATATATATATATATACATCATTGTTGTGTATATATATATATATATATATATATATATATACACAACATCACAAAACAAGAGTGCAAAACATGATCATCAAACTATTTAAACAGAAAATAAAGCTCTCTTCTAAAAAAAATTAAGAATTTCTGAAGTTTTTCCTAACCAGAAAAATCATATTTTAGAATGTTACCTTTATAAATAAATTAATTGACAGTTTTTTAAAAACATGTTTGGTATCTATTGTTCTATTCTGACTCTTACACTATTGAGTATTCGAGGGCCATGAGTCTTTATTTTATGGTTTTTTTTCTCCGTTTTTTATGGCAATGATGTCTGGGAGGTTTTTATCTTTAAACAACAAGGAAAAAATAAACTAAACCAGACCGTCAAAACTTTATTGGCTAATCCCCAGGTCATATCAGTTCATTTACTGGAGGTCAACTGTTGAATATCAGCTGCTGTAGATGTAGAGCAATGACCTTTAACTTCTAATCAAGGAAATAAACTGTTATCAAGGTCATAGATGAAGGTGTAACACATCTACACCTGACAAGTTTATGCGTCTGAATACAAAGTGTGCAATGAATACATGAATTTGAATTCCAACTACGTATATTATGTTGTCAAGTCACATTCTGAATTAAATGAACTTCCTAAGATAATGAGTTGCTTAGGCCTATGTTCTTGCAGAACCAAAGCAATCTAATAAATGTTAAGTGTGAAAGTGCTTAGCACTAGCATGTTTATGTTCTCATTTTCATAATGTTGTGGCATATACTTGAAATAAAACTAGTATTTTTAATTTTAGATTCATTGTTTCTAAAAACAAATCTCTTACAAAAACAACGGGTTTCATGTGGACATTTGATACAATTGTATATCTTTCCTATAACCAAAACAGATTTTAATGTAATTTTCACCAATGAATTGTTTCATTCTAGATTTGTATTAATTTTTTTAAAATTCAGACCTTAACTCTCTAAGTACCACATAAATTTTTCTGTTGTTGCATACAAATTTTGTTTATTTGAAATAGTCGTAGATGTAACCAAACACTACAAACTCGTGACAAACTCCAAGACATTGCTACTTTGAGAGTTGAGTATTTTTTATTCGGTGTCATTAAGTTGTGTCCTACGAAGCTTGTTTTTTACCATTGATTTCATTGTATTAAAAAATTTATATATAAATGGTTTAAATGAGAGTTATACATTTCAATTTTACATGTTTTGATATAAAATGTTAACAAAAAACTAGATAGTCAACATCATTTTGGATGAAAACCCTTAATTAACAATTGGGTTTTATTCAATTTTAAAATAATGTATCATTCAAATTTCCTTCTCTGAAATATTGTCTAAACTATCTTGGAAACAAAGAAAGTTATATAGCTTATAGACATTTAAGCAATTTTGACCAACCAACTTTTGGAAGTCATTTAAAAATACTATATTTGTAACCATTTGGTATAACGCATATATAATATATAACATATATTCTAATTTTAACTCTCCCAGTTTTCTAGAGAACATATCTCGAGTTTAGGTTTTCCATGAAGCAATGAAAGATTTTTTTTTTTCAATATTGAAAGAAATCAACTATAAAATATAATATTTTGCTCAATATATTAAAAATTTGTAGAACTAGCTTGCAAACCAGTCGCTTTTTGAATGGTCTGAATTGCAGTATACTTACTTTAATTTATATTTAGGGTTATACATCTCTTAATTATTTACAAGTTCATTCTGTTATAAAATAAATGTCTAAAATATCTAAAAATGATTCTGAACACACTGTTTATGGTAATAGAAAACGGACAGGTGTATTCTCCGTTCAAATTGAATTATGTAACCTAGAGTTATTTCCATTGTTATGATTAGTTTCTATTGATAAACTATCTTAAACATTAGTAGATAGTAGACGTTTAGTTAATTGAACAGCTTTAAATAGATTGGCATGCTATAACCTACCCGGGGGAGATGGTACAATCAATAACATACAATAGAAGGTTCTAGATAATACAATACTGGCCTTGGCCATGTGGACTATTACTTCAGCATATTAGATTTTGGCAGGGTTTTAATTTTGCACATCTCTAAAACAAGAGCAATGTGAGTGTCTCTTACATTTGAGGACATTTCTTATGACTTTGTGAGATTAATCGACAAATATATGATATAATTGAAGACAATCTAACTTTGTTTGTTAGTATTTATTTGTTTTTGTTACATTATAAAGGGAAAAATAATTTAACTGAAATAAAAAAAATGAAGTAACGGTTGTTGAGGTCAGATAAGAAGTTGTAGTCGTGGTTTAGATCCCACTCTTTTATCTTTCCTATTAGGTATTTTAATTGGAGCATATACTAACTGGTCAATAGTTGAGTAAATAATAAATAACCTCAGCATGTTAAAACAAATAATAATAAATATTTAATAGTTTTACTTTGTATAAACAATAGTACAATAAAATTTAGACTGTGTTGTATGGGAATAGCTGTCTCTTTAATTTATTCATATCTTGATCTAGGTTCTAAGACCACTCTGTCTTTCAGTTCCTTGCCATATCTTAAACCTAATCTTTTTAGCTGGTTTCATTTTATTTTATGCTTTTAACTTCTATCCATGGATGACATGTAATTTTAGTTTGGGATTTTCTAGAAATAGTTTTGGCATGGATTGCATTATTTCCGAACAGAACAGACAGTTCCTCTTTCACACTAAATTATATTTGTACGCTTTGTTAAAATACTTGTTAACTTACACATTTATGAGTAGCCAAGCATTGTTGCCAGATTACTCATATACTAGGAAGTATCCAAAAATAATCGGTATGTTTAAAACAAAATGGTATTAAGTGTATTAACGACTCACAATTCTAGTCTTCTTTAAATTATTCTCTTAATTAAATACACTTTACTCAACCATTAACTCCACTACTGAAAACAATTCTGTAACTCTGAAGTATTATGTATTAAGAACTCCAGGGCTTTCACTTTGTCTATGTTAGTGAAACATTTCTTTTTCATCTGATATTAAAGACTAAGAGTAGTAAGGAGTGAGGATGGGTATAGTGGAAGTGAGGTGTAATGGTAAGAATAGTGTTAAAGGGAGGTCCCCAGAGACCAAAGAGAGCTCTAGGGTGTGGTGGCGGTTACTGGTTCTTCAACAGCAGGTTTATAGACCCAAAATTTATGCTGAATTTTTGAACCCAAAATTTGTTTATTGTTCTTCTGTTTCTGGTGCTTGAGATTCTTGATTTGCCCAGTCTATCCAGGATATGTATTTTAAGAATCCCTTGGTTGAAGATATCTTGTGTTCCATACACACACTTCGGCCACGGTACATTGGAGTATCATTTTGCTGGGTACCTCGGCATTGCGGAATTTCGAGAAACACAAAAGCTGACGAAGCGGCAAAGGAATCTACAAGTCAGATACCAGTCACACATCGTGTTATGGTATCTGACTTTGTATCAAGAGTTAAAATTATTTTGCATAAGAAATGAGAAGAAGAGTGGACAAATACTGAGTCCAATAACCTAAGGGAAGTAAAAGGTACTGTCCGTCCATGGAATTCATCCATATGTGTCAGTTGTCGAGTGGAAGTGGTGGTTACCCGTGTTCGTATTGGTCATTCCATGATCAGTCATGGATTTCTGATGGAATAGGGGAATCTGCCACACAATGCCCATTTTGTCAAGGTGTGTTATCAATTAAGGTGTGTAACACATTGAATGTGTTATGTGATGAGGTGTGCGACGAACTTTTGCCCTACCAAATTCCAAATAGGCAATGTTGGGGGATAATGCTCAGATCTTTGATAGGGTATTGTCCTTTTTTGCATCGTCTGAAAATCTTTGATAAAATAATAGATTCCATTATTGCAGAGCCTCAGCTGTGTAATATTTTGTGTTTTATAATTAAATTATTTTTCATCGTTGAAATTCTACCTAGTTCCATTAGTCGTTGCAGGGTCCTTTTACAGCCCTGTAATATTTGTTTTATTTGTTATTAATTCTAATTTTTTGTAGATAGTAATTGTTAACTTGTTGAAGGACCATTTTATAGCCTTTATAATATATTCATGTTGTTGATTATTTTGTTTGTTATTGTTTTTAATGTTTTATTTCTAAAATTTTAAGGTAAGCATCTTTTGCCAAATTTTTGAAAGCGGTAATGACCAAAATCTTTTTTCGCCTTAAAACTCAAAAAAAAATTCTTTCTTTGCCGACATGTTTCCCTTAAACCTTACTGCAGACATTGTCCCATGCTCTGCGCATAGGTTAGAAAGGAGGTAGGTTCAGGAGGAAAAATCTAGGCCACTGTTATCCCAATTTTTCTACTCTAAAGAGAAGTAACTTTGAAGAGTCAGTTGATGTGTTAACCCCAATTTCCTCTTTTAAAGGGTAGCAAATGGCAGAGATAGCCACAGGGTTGCTCCAAATTTGCTTCCTAAAGGTAGGTGCATTGAAGAGTTGATTGGTTTATAATGATAAAGGTGTTTATAAAGAAAACACTGCTTTTTTTGGTAGTAATGTTGCTCTCTCCTATCCCATGCTAACTTTCATCAAATAAGTGTAGTAGATTGAATCTTGTTGAAGCGAACAAGATGTGTTGAACAAAATATAAACTTCCCGAATACTAAAAAATAAAAATAAATGTTGAAAAACAATATACTGTGTTGGAGTGTTGTTGGTAAGAAGCTTGTTGAATCCCATATTGTGTCGGTTGATATAAAATTAGGTGTGAAATTTATTAAAAGACTATTAGCTACTCTGCAGTGGGTTTTGGTTTAAGGAAGATTAGGATCCTGGTTTGCAGGAGACAGTTATATGGGAATCTTGAGAAAGTTTTCGTGGGTGTTGATTTGTGTTTTTGCCTTGCGGCAGTTTCTCAGGACATGTAGTGTGTTTAATCTGGGCAAGGTCGTATCAGCTTCAGAGGCTTAGAAGCATGATTTTTTTTATAGTTGAGTGGAGTAGAGCATGCCACTCGACATCAGAGGCTTAGAAGCATGATTTTTTTGTTAGTTGAGTGGAGTAGAGCATGCCTTCGACAATCACCTGAACTCGAAGTGTATTATTTGAACCGACACATTCATTGCAGAGCCTTAGGGAGTTAAGTACTAAGTGGTAGTTTCCGAGCTGCAGTGTGTATGACACATAGGGGCAATTCCCTAAACGTGACATTTGGCGTGAACTGTTGATAATTTTTTTTATAATAGGGAATTGGACCCTCACAGTCTTAAAGCCCTTGACAAGTGATTTGGTCTAAATTTTCACGATTAATTAATTTGATTAAGCAGTAATTTTAGGTTAGGTTTTAGTTATTTAGGTTAGGTTAGTTTTAGGTTTAGAGCCTGGTCTTGTATGTGTGATAAGATTTCCTTGATCAATCCTTAATTTAGTTGATTAAATTTTGGGATGTATGGCTCTAGAAGGGGGGGGGTTAAACTTTTAAGCTAGGCGTGTTACAATTGGTTAATTGACATTGTAGTTGCAACTAGTCTCAGCTTCTCAGTCTTACAACACACATCATGTCTATTGTATTAAATTTCAAGTTTTGATAATCATTTTTTTAACTGTCTCCTCTCCAACAACTTCCAACTGGAATGAACAATTTAATTATTAATCTAGTTGATTTTATATTTATAATTGTGGATCTGGGTGAATTCTCCTGAAACTGTTGTAATCCTAAAAAGTTACGAAAAGATATTAATTGATGTACCATTCATGTAACAATGTTTATTATAAATTGAAATTTTATTCATTTAAATTACAATGTGGTATATAATAGAGTTATAATTGTTACAGGGTATTTTCCGTCTATCCTGTGAACATGTATTGAAAGTGATGAAGAAAGGAAGAGAAACAGTGTTAACTTTATTGGAAGCTTTTGTATATGACCCTCTCATAGACTGGACTCCAGGCATTGAAACTGGTTATACAGGTAAATAAACTCACTCAAATAATAAGTACATACATACTTACCAATTTATAAGCAATAGTTGTAAAATTTACATATATTTGTTTTTAATTATACAGTTCTATTGATAGACATGAATTTTTGTATGGATTTTTAAATTCAGAATATGTAAAACTCAAATCATTGCATTACATGTTATATAAACCAGGACTGCCAAGTGGGAATTTGATTACCACTATATTTTGTTGTAATGTTATTCATGAATAGTATTCTTTGTAAAGTATTGGTAAAATTACAACTTTTTTTTTATGAATTTGGTCGTTGACGAATTCCAGAGAATCCTAGGTGCTTGTTTGTTCCACAAAGTATGAACAAGGAGTGTAAAAATTGACTGCACCAAAACTCTGTCCCAGCACATACGAGTAAGAGTAATTTTAAGCATAAAATCGTGAAAAGTAGTTGCTCCCTAGTTTCTATTTTGTGTCTGTAACCAAACTACTTCATGGTTAGATTAAAACAATTTTTAGTTGTATTTAATGATTTACTGAAGAAAAAGAGTGCTAATAAAATAAAAAATACTTTCAGTCATATCAAGAAGCTTATACCACTGAATTTCCTTTTCTTTTTTTTAACTCATCTTTTTAGGTCTCCCTCCACCACACACAATAAACTTTGTTTATTGAACACAATTAAATTTGTATTATTACAATTATTCATTAACTTACCCACTATTATTTTATCTAGTTCCCTGCCAGCTATGATAAACTTGTTCCAGCATTCCGGAAGTTCCTTAATTCCAGAAGAGTAAGTAATAAGAAGGAAAGTTGGCGGGTATGGTATATAGATTGTTCAGTATGTGGTGATATTTGGAAGGGAGATGTCAGATTGAAGTCAAACATTATAGGAACTTTGGTAGTTTCTAGGTATTCCTCATTATCCAAGAGTTGTAATAAACTTACAGTTTTGAAATAGAAATTTCATTTCTTATGTTATGGGCCTTTATAAGTTCAATTTATTGAAATTAATATGATTGTCTGAAAATTTGTTACAATTTTGTAAAATCCACAGCCTAATTGCTATATTGAGCTCCTCAGGGTCCTGTTTAACTTGACCATTTGGTATTGTGTCTGTATGTTTCGTATAATGTGTGACCAGTCTTTATGTATTTGGAAATAAACTTCTTTGCATCGACGATTGATATGTGCACAAGGATTCTTATTTTATTTTCTATTTTATAACGGCAACCACATAAAAAAGTTAATGCAGGTGCTCTGACTAGGATTACAGTGCACTTTCCAAAGTATTATGTATAATTGTGTAAATGAAGCATAATGATCAGTCATACAGAAAAGTAATATGACAAATTTAAGTTTAAGTTTAAAATGGTGACTGTTAATTAATGTCAAACTGTTTAATGATGTGCTGATATTGATGAAACTCAGTTTTTATGACTTTTGTACAATGAATACAAATTTGTCACTAGTTTTTGTCAAATTTAAACCAACTTTAACATTTTTAAATAATGACCATTAATGTGTATTTTTATTTTTGGATCAAGTAATTTATTTTTTATAATGTGTTTAAAAAAGTTTATTTTGTTTTGAGATTAAGTCGAACGGTCCTAACTTTACCTCCATAATAATCTTTATTTATTATTATTATTATCTATCAGTGCATTTTATCTAGCGTGGTTACATAACCTCTTGTTATATAATCTGCATCCTGTGTGGTCTCTTCTCATAGTCAAGTCCACTAGTCCGTTTTCTTGTTCTCTTCCACTCAGTATTAAAGTTAATAACCTTCACTAAAATCAATATTGTAAACTCAGTGACTTGTAAAAATAAATAATGCACCAACTTTCCTTTACATCTTATCACAGAAGCAGATATAATCTACAAAAAAGTCCGTAGCAACGTTATATGTCATATTCAGTATATTTTTGTGTTTGTATGCGTATATACAAGTGGAAAAGTTTGTGCACTGTTATTATTTGCTTTGAGTCTTTATTAATTCATTTGCAAAGTTTTATAGTAGTTAGCTTGGAATGGACTTTGAGTACCAAGAAATGACCTCAGTTATTTCTTGATAAAGTAATTATCACTCTTTTAATGTTTTTCACTTGGTGCTTCACAATTCAATCTTTGATTTTTTCACATTTCTTTAACACTTTGGGAACTGGGCATGCAGATATGTAATAAACAGTTCAGTCCCAAAGGATTTTGAAGTAAATTTGTATGCTTATAAAATCTGTTTTGTCCAACTAAGAACGATGGATAATATATATATATATATTTGTTTCTATTTGAATAACCACCTTCGAAGTTATTTGACCATCAGTAGGCTTTCACTATAATGATATTTTCTTAATTTGATCCAGGATTTTGAAGGTCCTTTAATTTCTATAGTGATAAATGTTTAGAGCCCATATTTCTAAATAAAAATACTTGGATAAGCTCCTGAGAAAAAAAAATGTATATAATGCCGAAATTTAAAGATATTTATAACTCATAGGCTGTTGATGGGAATACTTTTTGATTAATTACACTATAATTATTTTTTCAATTTCAATAACATACTAGACACCAGATATTTTATCATCACTCTTGCTACTCAAACCTGATCTAGAGTTTTGTAAGAACTCTTATAATTCCTCCCCTATTATTAATAATACATGTTCCTATAAACTATTGAGGGAAAACGATGACACTGGAACTGAAGGACATATTGTTTACTTTGTAAATCACAAATTGTTGACTCAATATTTCATGTTTGACCAAAAAATAAATCAGTATTTTGTTGCAATGATCTGCCATTGTCAGATGCAAGCTTATGTATTAAATTCCTTCCAATAAGTCAATACTGATGTCAACTTCAATGTGTTATTATCTTTAAATGTATGGTGAAATGACTTGTGGTACATTATTTTAAAGCTTATTAAAAGTCAAATCAATTTGTATAAGTTTGAGTTCAA
Source organism: Aphrophora alni (assembly GCA_963513935.1). Classification (NCBI taxonomy): domain Eukaryota; kingdom Metazoa; phylum Arthropoda; class Insecta; order Hemiptera; family Aphrophoridae; genus Aphrophora; species Aphrophora alni. The sequence continues at coordinate 35,158,733 of OY740773.1, forward strand.
TATGGTAATGATAACAAAAGTGGCCAGTCAAAGTTTTATGTAAAATAAGGAATGAAATTGAGAGTGTTCAAAACTTGGCAAATAAAAGTAACGCTTTTAGCACAACATATTTATGATCTTTGAAAGACAAATTGAACAGCACACACTTGAGCTCAATATTCATATTTTATTCAGTAGCCCACTGTAAAGAAATAGGCTGCTTTCTTTTGAATTCAATGTATTCCCAACTGATAAATTGAAATTTAACTGTTGGTTTGTGTTTTGATTTACAAAAAACTTTAGATTGTGTTGACCACAATATTTTTTCATTAAAATAGCCTTTTTTGAAGTATTCAAGGAGTGGGCTTTAATTAGTTAAAAACATATTTGTTGAATAGAAAGCAATTTATAGAAATAAAGCACTGGCAAGACAACGGTACTGCCAAATGAATTAAGCCTACCATTAATACAATACAAGCTGGAGTACTTCAGGATTTTGTTTTGTTGGGACCTTTGTTATTTTTCTTTATATCAATGACTCACCTGTTAGGAATAGTTGTTGGGAATAATTGTTTGGAATAATTTTACAAACTATCAAACATAATTTTAATTCTAAGTCTCAAGACAATACAAAAAGGCAGCCTATTATTGTGAAATGTATCAGAAAGTGTTGCAATAGCTGACTCTAGACAAAATGCTCAGTTCGTTAACCCGGCAAGGCAAGGCATATAAACCCTCCATGACTAAGCATATGGGTCAGTCGTCATTGAAAGGTGTAAGCCGAAGGCCCTGCTCATCGATTGACCTAGGGAATTGTTCGGAACTATGTACGGGATTAGTTAGAATCAGCTACAAGAGCATTAAGATCAACAACACGGTAGTCAGTACTTACAGAAAATAGAGATGAACAAACCGATGATGTATAATTAAATAAATTTAATTAAAGAAAGTACATTCATATGAATCTTTTTATATTTCACAATAATATTCAACTTGATATATATTTATATATATGTATATATTTATTTAATCATAAATAGCTCTTTCTGAAATAAATAACTTTCATTATAATAAATGGTATGTGCATTCATTTATAACAAATAGTGCATTGGCCTTATCAAGAGATATTTCATCTGAACCCTAACACACTCTTTTTTTATGAGAAAAAAATTTGTGATGTTTGCTGATGAAACTACAACCCTTATAAAGTCTACTAATCTACTTGAATTATTATCCCAAATTTTAAATGTTGTAAGTGATTTTAAAAATTGGAGAGCTGGAAACATGTTACAAACTAATGTACTTTGAATTAATACATTTTAAAAATATTCATAACACATTTTAACTTATATACAAATATAAAATACTTTCAATCAGTAACTAAGTTTTTGGGTGTTTTTGTTGATCACTATTATACATGGAAATTTCTTGTTGATTATACATGTTCAAAACTTATCATACTCTGTTTTATATTGATGAGAATGTGTGATCTAGCGGGGACTGACTGCGGGCATAGGCTATACTTTGCACTTTTTCAGACCGTTGGTTAGTTTGGTATTCAGGTATGGGGGAGGGGGTTCTCCTCAACTTAGAACATTATTTTAATTCAGAAATAAAACAATCAGAATATTAACTAAATCTTCACCTATTAAATCATACAGATTTTATTTTATTTTTTTTTAACTAAAAATATTATCTCTTCCATATTTTCAATTTTGTGAGATTTTTTCCGGAATCTTTAACAACGTTAAAACAATTTAACATACATCATTACAAACCAGACACAAGCAACAGTACATCTTGGCACTACACAACCCATATAATTATGAGAGGGGATCTAATTATTCTGGGATAAATATTTTTAATCATTCATCAGAGGGGTTAAAAGCTTTTCATAAATTGAGCATTTCAAATAAAGTTTTAAAAAGTTTTTATTACAGAGTTTCTTGATTTATGATGGACTATAATAATACACCTAATATATGAATATGAAGTTCTTAAATGTTTTGTACTTTCGCCCTTTTACAAATTTTTTCCACAGAATCAGTTGTTCATTTGGCTTTGGATGAGAGTGTTTGAGTGCTTTTTTGTTAAAATTAATTTAACGATGAATAGCTTCGCCGAAGACAAAATGAAAATGATTCTTCTTTATGGGCATTCTTTTAGGAATTATTCTGAGACAATATTCTTGTTTAATCAGAGTGGAGAGACTAGCTTCAGTTCCTTATGTGAATAAATTTTGAAATACTCTCATTTTAAAGATGATTGTCGAAGGGGTTTACCACCAACGGCTTTAACTGAATTAAACGGTTACATCCTTAGTAAAGTTTTAATAAAATCTAATTTTGAAACTTTTAATTTCCTCCCTTATTTTCATAAGACATGTCTGACCACCATTTTGTTATCGATGATTAAATTGAACTCAAATTTGCACAAATTGATTTGTCTTTTAATAACCTTTAACATGATGAATCACCAGCCATACTCTAATTTATGTTGACACCCTCTAAGAACCATGCTCTTCTAATTTTTGAAGGGGGGAATTTCTACTTCCAAATGTACCTATTATTGTTTCTCAAGGTTTCTATGAGTTTAAATGTTGTATCTATAAAGATTAAAAATAGCTTTTAAACTGACTTTTTTATCACTCTCTGTATACACTTCTAAATATAGTGTACTTTTTAAGAAATATGTTTTTTCTCAATACTTTACCAACATTTGTTTCCCTACAGTGCAATTACACTAAAATCTTAATGAAATATATATTTATTAGATGAAATGTTTAATTGTGCCCTCAAATAAAGGTTGGTAGAGTCATTTTATAAAAACCTCTGATTTTGGACTTATGTAATCTGAAAATTGGGTTATGGTTAAATTTTACCTAATCTAATATTTATCCCTTATATAAACTTTATCTCTATATGCAGAAAGATAAATAAATTGGAGGATATAGAGATTCATCATTACACAGTTCAAACAACTAAGGTAATTATTTTTAATGTGACTTTTTTTGATGTCAGAATTAGGTTGTTTTCTTCTTTAAACTTTCTTATATAAATACAATGTTATCTTTTACAGGAGCAGTCTATGGGGGAGGAAGAGCAGTGGCTTTAGAAACAAAACAAAGCCGTAAACAATTGGAACGTGAAGTTACAAGTGCTATGTTTTGTGTCAGAATCACGGAGATGCGATATGATTGGTTGGAAAATAGGTAAGTTCAATTTACAATGTGATCCTTAGACATTATTCATGAAATGCACCCATCACCTTCCAATCTCAAAACTAGCTGGTTGTGTATTAGATGAAATATAATGGAGGGAAATTTTGGGATCATGTATATATATATATGATGTATATATATATATGTATATATTTTGTATGTATATATTTTGATCATATATATATATATATATATATATATGTGTGTGTGTGTGTAGATCCAAGGTTTACAACAAAGAACAATGAATATAAATAAATCAATTAATTATTAATTATTAATTATTTATATGTTTAAAATAATAATTTGAATTTGCCCCTAACCACAATCACTGGAACTTAATAAAACACAATTATCTGATTGATTGTTCTTTATTAATTATATCCACTTAATGCCCTGATGTACATTTCGATAACATGGTTATCATCATCGGAGGGTCTTGCTTATAAACTAAATCTAACCTAAAAAAATTTATTTTAGTAATAGATATGTAAGGTTAGATTTAGTTTATAAGCAAGACCCTCCGATGATGATAACCATGTTATCGAAATGTACATCAGGGCATTAAGTGGATATAATTAATAAAGAACAATCAATCAGATAATTGTGTTTTATTAAGTTCCAGTGATTGTGGTTAGGGGCAAATTCAAATTATTATTGTGAATTTCACCACAGTGCTCAACAAGATTGTATATATGTTTAAAATAAAATTACTACATATTTCTCTTAAAATTAATTTACAATAATATTAAACGAGAAAAAAATGTATTTCAGTAATGAAACTGGTCAAATAGAATTTAAAAAGCAGTTGTGCAACTGATATTAATTTGTACCGCAGTGACCACCGCATCATATCGATCCTCAAAGTATTAATATATGTAGAAAATTATTGTTTAGGGTAAATTATCGAAAACAAAAACACCATTCACTAATTGTGTTTCGAGAAGAAAATAATTTTGTTAAAAAGTATTAGGAAGCTGATTTTACCCTTTAAACATCTTAGCTTAAATGATGTTTTTTTTTTTACCACTAGGGAACAAAACATTGAGAATCTTCTAAAATATTATATTTAAAATATGTGTCATTACCAAATTTTGCTTACTTGTTTTTTACTGTTATATTCAGGGATAAACTCTTAGCGGATCTGTCTATATTGTCAGTACACATAAATAGATGGTTAGAAGAACAGGCAGTGTTGAAGAAAGCTGAAGATTGTCTTCAAGAACGACACCAACAGATGGCACTAGTCAAAGAAGCTGAAGCGCATCCACAACAACACAGTCTTTACTCTTTGCCAATAAGGTACTCCTCGCACAGAACTGCAGTGGAAGCTTCTAATAAAGCTAAGCTATCACTTCAAGAGAAGATAGAAGAATGTGATCGACAGCTTAGTCAATATAAGGTACATCAGGTCTATGCAACAATGTTTTTAAAAAAATGTAATTGGGATGGCACTGCTCTAGAACTCTATAGACAATTGTCAAACATAATTTGAATATAACCCAGTTTTTTTGTTCAGATACCTGATTATTAACAAAAAGTTATTGATTTTTATTTGTTTTCATAATGTGAGGAAATAAATTCATTTTGATACTTATCAAAACTTTATAGTTGTTATGAGCTAATAAGCAAAGAAATAATCACAATCATGCACATAGGAAATTATATAAAATATCACTTTATCCTTTTTTTTTCCATCTTTTCTATCGGCACTATCTTTACCAACTCTTGTTCTTTGCCGACCCTGATGCTATTACAGTATTTGAGGGCTAAGGAGTTTTTATTTTATGTTCTTTTTTATCTTTTATGTATAAGGTGGTGGTGACCGAGAGGTTTTTTACCTTTAAACAACAAGAAACAAAAAATATAATGCAACTAAGTTTTCATAAATTGACTCACTTAATAAAACAATGCTTTTTACAGTAGAACCCCTCAAAACCGAACCCCAGAAATCCTGGAAAATCCTAACGTACTTCGGATGGAAAACATTTGGAAAAAAACCATACAAAATATAAAAACTAAAGAACACATTTATTATTACTTATAATTATTATGTGTAACCTAATTTTTAGTCAAAAATTATTTTAAAATGAATAAACTATTAAGTATACAGCACTGTATTGCTACCCAAATAAAATAAAACGAGATTGAAATATAAAAATTGCTAATATAAAAGCAACAATGTAATAATAATATAACAACAATAACATTAGAGCCGAATGAACAAGGAAAAAACAATGGAAACACAAATAAAATCTACACTACATTTTCTTCACTTAAAATCGGTAATCTTGATTTGGCAAAGTAATGTAAACCTCCTTAAGGATGTGATGTTGTGCCAGTGTCGTATAAACATGACATCATTGTGTGTGGCAACTGCATCTTGTTCTATGTAAGCATATTGCGATGTCCAGGATGGTGGCAGCATCAAAATGAGTCACAATATAATTGAGGCATCTTCTCCTTTGTTATTGCTAGCTGCTATGGTCATGTTGATCGTGAAACATAGCCACTATGATGTTTTCCTCACTTCATTGTCATCTATTGCTGTCCACTCCAGGAGATATCTTCTTTCAGCATTCTCAGATTCTGTTGTTTTTTTATTTTTTTAACACACCTTGTGATGTAATTGGTGTTTTTCCAAATTCAAGGCTGAACCAAAACTTCGCCCAAGATCTCTGCACTAAATTTGTACTGGTATTGTTCCAGGATTCTACAAGCTAGTAAAAGCAAATAATTTTCTATTACTATACACTGGTTGGGGTCATTAATCTCATATTTCACAAAAGTTTGAATGAAATTGATAGAAGATTAAAAAAAACTCTAACACAAGATCTCACAAAAATTATCTTTTCTTAAACGTGTTGAACGAGAAAGTCGCCATCTTCAGTGATACATGAGCTACAATAACTAAGCTATAACTAAACTAGCACTGTGCCAACCCCTGTATTTATACAAAACTAAAGGGGCGTAGCCTAAATCTACTTTCTAATATTAAGGCTTTAACAAGTGCCTCTTATCATTCTAAATAACTTAAAGTTAACATCTAACTAACCTTATATAAAACACTACATTTTATATTTTATTTTAATATAGAATTTTGTATTGGGCTTAATTAATTATTACAGTTATGTTACGGTACTTGTTAATATAAAAAGTTTCCCATGCATCTATTGTGTTTAATTTAGTAATGTTTTTCAATAACACATGACGCGAGGCACTTGTTAACACCTTAATATTAGAAAGTAGGTTTAGGCCATGCCCCTTTAGTTTTGTATAAATACGGGGGTTGGTGCAGTGATAGTTTAGTTATAGTTTTGGTATAGTAGCTCATGTATCACTTGTTGTTGAAACGTGTTTGATTAAATAAATGTAATATTTGTGAGATCTTGTGTTTTTTCTATGTAATATTATCTCACAAAGCAAGCTCAATATTTATTAAAAAATTTGTAAAGTCGATTTGTAGAAAATAAGTCTTTTATAGCAGCTCTATGGCTCCATTTTAGCAAAATTTGATAAGTGCTACATTTGAACAAAATTTTTTTATCCGATTTTGAGTTTTCGTCTTATAGTACCCCAAATTTTTATTGTTAAAAATGAACCAGTTATTGAAAAAATTGAGAGAGAAAAAACGTCCTTGACATATGGTCAAAATATACCCACATGAAATATATCCACTCAATTAGGCTGTAGAGCACTGAACTAATGCCAGACTGACAAATGTCATTCCAGATCCATTTGTTGGACTCTAATGGACTTTAAAATAGATATTTCCATTAAAAACTTGACACTGGTATTAATCATATTACTTTATAGTACTTTTATATGAAAAAATGAAAAAGTTAACAGTGACATATCTTTATAAACAGGTAAAAAAATATCTGAATAGCTGTTGGGTTTTGTAACAAACTGGGTTTAAAATGGCAAAAATATTTATTATGATTATATACTGTTAACTGAAACTTTGGTGACACTCTGTGAATATTTTAACTATTACTAAATTACCCTTCTTATATAATATTTCAGATGACGATATTATGTTTCTATGGACCACAAATGGCACAATGGGTATCTGAAGTAAGCTCACGTCCAAAACCAGATAATTACCTTGTATTTGATCTTATAAAAGAGTTTCTGCAGAATGCTGGACAGAGTCAGATGGTTTCTCAGGTAATTCTCAGATCTTGACATTGTTCTATATTAAAAATCATATGGTATATATTTGTTATAATGAACTAGAGTTTATATCAGTAGTGAAAATATTTGTTGGGTATTGATAATTTTAAGTAAAGTGGACTGTCATTTTCCCGCCATATTCTGGTTCGTAAATTGGGTAAATGGTCTAATTGGACTTATCTTATTTAGCAATAATCATTCAAATGTTAACTTACTGTATGTACATGGAAGATCTAAAACACACCTGATGAATAAGAACTAAAGGAAGGGACTTTTCATGAATACATCTTTTACTATTATGAAAATGGTTAACTAAGAAATTTGAATTGTGTTCCCATTTAAGATTTGACAGAGTGAAAGTGTCTTGCTTACATACGCTAAAGTCATAAAGTTAAAGTAAACTTGTCAAAGACCAATAATTATATTCAATTCAATATCAAAACTAATAATAGTGCTTTTTCAATGCAAATGCATATAGAAGGAACTGCGTTAAAAGAAGTCAATAAAACCAAATTTCTAGGTTTAATTATGGACAAAAAGTTGAGTTGGGATATTCATGATGAACATATAGCAAATATCGACTTTCCTCTGGCCTTTTTGCTCTGTACAGATTATCTAGATCTGTAGTCTGGATATTCTGAAAATGGTTTATTTCGCACACATTCATTCCGGTATAGCTTTTGGGATTAATGTGTATGGTGCCACCTCTAAAAATATTTGGGTGATTTTACAAAAAAGAGCATTACGTAATGTTTTAAAATTAGATTGGCGGCATTATGTGAAGAGTGAGTTCAGGAATCTCAAATTAATCACAGTGTACAACTACTACATTTATCAATGCATCTTGTACACTAGACAACATTCCAGCACGATATCACTGATGGGAGATAACCAGTTATTTTACTAGGTACAGGAACAAACTTGCTATACCAATCCACAAATTAAATTTTTTTGAGAAGAAAACAACTTATATGGGTGCAAAGTTTATAAAAGTATTACCAAGTGACATCATGAATGAAAATAAGTATAACGAATTTAAGAAGTTACTAAAGATCTTTATATTAAAGAATTCATTATACTCCATTAAGGAATATTTTTACTTAAGTTAATTTTAACTACAATTAGGTATAAATTGTAATACCATTCATTTGTATCATGTGTACATTGTTTGATTAAAGATAAAAATGAATTGATAAATTGTATTGTTGATTTGACATTTTTGGTAGCATGGCTTTTGGCTGACAAATTAATTTAAAAAACTTATGAACGCTTATTTTACTTTAATCAAATTAGTTTGGTATTTTTTTTTTTTTTTTTGTAACATACACTATTCAATAGATTCATTTTAATTCACCAAAATAAAATTTTGTTGAAAGAATAAGATAACATTGATGTTAATTATTTTAATTTACTGATTCAAACTTGATTCAAATATCACCTCTACTATTCAGATACAGATATTTTAAAATGAACCTAGCCTGATTATATTGAGCAAAGTAATAATCTTAATTGAAGAATCAGATAAAATACTACTTGTTGACTTTAGATTATATATATATATATATATATAATTTTTATTATTATTATTATTATTTTTGTATATTTCAGTGCATTCAGTCAGAAAAGGAATTGTGTGATCTCTGCTGCCAACAAACCCAGATGACTGCCTCATGTTTAGATTTGTTAGGACAATATGGAGCCATTATACGTCTGTTTCCTGCTTCATATATTGGTCAACATCGTGCTACATTGTATAGTCATTGGTCAAAATTGTTGCTGGATGTACACAATGTTCAAAGGTTAGAGTTACTACAATACGTTTAAATTTTGATTGGATAGGAGACATAGGCTTATCTTTTAAACTGCTCCCTTGGTATTACCTAGTAGCAATAAAACACTAAAGTTCTGAAATATTTTTTTAGACACTGTTCACTTTCTCAATCAGTAGAGAATATAAAAAGGAACCTAAATTGTTGTTAATCAAAAATTTAGTCTACTTTTTATACTATATAGTGATTGAAAAAGTGAACAATGTTTACAAAATAAAATAATTTTAATATTTTATTGTCCGTTTTCCTATTTGTGTACTACTAGGTAATACCAAGGACCCATTTTCAAGGTAAGTCTGTGTCTCCTAGCCATACAAAATGTATATTTTATTATTTCTGAATCATTATCATCTAGATGTAATGTTGGATATATGACATAATCAATATTTTACTTTCGAAGTCTTTACATTTGTTGTCTTAGCGTCTATCTGATCTGAGAGTATAAAAAGGGGGGGATAATAATAATAGTGATTACATTTAGTTAGCCTCTAGCTTCAATTTTAGTCTATGTTATGTTTTGGGCACAAATTACCCCAACCTGTGTCTAGAATTTGTCTATCTTCTTTGTTCTTCATATTTTAAACGAGACAAGCATAACTCAAAAATTACTTGTGAATTTTAATATTTTAAGTTGGACTAAAGTTTGTAACAAATTTGCTTTCATTTAAATCGTTGTTACCATGTGTAAAATGTAGAAATTTTCTGTCATTTTGTATTTTTAGGGGGTAAAATTAAAAATTATACAGTTTTATACTTTTTGTTCATCCCCAATGTATTGAATTTCACCCAAGTTTTGCTACATTTAATTCAATGTTAATGGATTGAAAACTTCTAACTCTTATTTAAAATGATTATATACAACAAACTGAAATTTAAAAAAATGCTATATAAAGGCACAACGTTATCAAAGGAAATGGGTTTTGAAAGTTTCTTATAACCATTTTAGACCAATTAAAAAAATCAGTATTTTTAAGCTAGATTGCTTCTTAGAAGATACATACCAACATATCTTTTAAAACTTATCTTCAAAATTCTTAAGCTAAATTCTAAAAGTATCAAAAGTAATTCTTAGTGTATTAATTATTTATTGATGCTAACGTAAACATCTGTGCTGGATAAAAACTGAAGAATAATTTCTTTGCAAATAAATTATTCTGTTAATTATATACATTTGATGTGACTATGTTTATTCATATTACATATTGAATTCTGTTTAGTTGCCAAACATTAACCAATAAAATCAAGATGTCACTTGCAACACCTGAAGTTAACAGCACACTCGTGCAACAAATAATATCATACAACCTAGGGCTACAACGACTACTGGCAGAAGGTCGCACAACACTTAACAAATGTATTGAGAGAACGGCTAACGCAAATGATGATCAGAACATACAAGAGTTGGAGAGAGTTGTAAATCACATATCCGAGAGATCTTCAGCTTCCATTGAGTGTGTTTTTGCTACAGCTTTGTGTGGTCTCAATAAAAGGTTCCTTATGATGGAATCAGCTGCTAAAAGTAAGTATTTTTTGTGTGTGTTAAATAGTTAAATTAAAAAAGTTTTTTTTTTTTATATGGTAGATTTAGCTATCTAAAAATCGTGTCAAATTCAAACACATGAATAGAAGAAGAAACACAGTATATGAACATTTTTGTAATTTTATGTTTATTTTATTCTGTAGGAAGATTTGAGATATAAATAGTAAGAAACAGGTGACAAATTTAAACGTGGTGTATTAAAAAAATATGTGCTTTATTAGGACAGTTTTTATAAATTTATTGGTTTCCCTATTTTCACATTCATTCAAACATCTTAAGTGCTAACATCTGTTTCACTCCTGAAATGCCAATTTTATATACCTATGTTATATCTGAAATTTATGTATAAATGTTCTTTAAATAAAATTACAAAACATTCATTTTTTCAATTTATGTAGTAAGTGTAATAACAACTCCCACTCCGATAGGTCCAATAGGCAACAAGTCTGCCACACAAAAATGTTTGTCACAAACAACAAAACTATTCGACTGAGGCAAGAGAGATAAAAAAATAAGAAGAAAAATGCAACATCTGAAGTAATGTTGATCTTTATTTTATCTATTTTGAGCTGTAAAAGCAGAAAATTACTGTTAAACATGAGTTCCTGACACAGTCGCTACACAGTCGCTCCAAGGTAGTATTCCAGAAACAGCTGCTTTTCTAGCTAAGACCGGGATGGCATTTAATGTGTTATGCGATAGAGACCAAAATCAGATCATTCTGTGACACCCCTACCCCACATCAAACTGTACAATTTTAAGTCATTCATACCATCCTTTCTTCATAAAATATTTGTTCACTACCAATTGAAGTGATTTGGTCAAATACCTATTCATTCTGTGTGGCACCCACCCCATGCCACAAACTTTAAAATTTTTAATTATGAAACCACCTCATGGTCTTCATAAAATTTTGGTAAAGATAAGCATAATTCAAGATAGTCTAAATGTGTTCATTACCTGATAGATACTCATAAAGTTGAGAACCATTACTGTAAGGGAAATATTCTACTTTTCTAAATAGCCATAAGTCTTTATTCAGCTCATTACAATTTACATTTTATGTTTGTTATGTTATAGAATGTTTAATGATTTTGGTTATTATTTAAACTAACTTGAATGGTTGTGCTTTCATAGGTGCGATGGACTGTTTGGTAGACTTAACATCAAGAGAAGGAGATTGGTTTCTAGAGGACATGTGTCTTATCTCAGGAATAGTAATAAAGCTGATATCTTTACTTCCACCTCCAGAGGCTGACTCTAAACTGCAGATAGCACAGAAATGTCTACAGGCTGCTTACAACCAATATAAAGGCTTACAGGTGAGTTTTAGATAACTAATACTTTAATTTTTCTTCCAACTATCATTATAACACAAAAACGAAATCAACAAGAAAATGATGTTCCCGTATTTATTCACACAATATGGAGGTGATTGATAAGAGGAAATAAAAATAACCTCATTACCAATACATTATTCAACTTTATAGCATATAGTCGTATTTTTTTTTTCTGTAATTTTTTGTATTTTAGTGAAAAATTGTTTTAAATTATTGTGTTCATTAATGTGCCTTTTTATACAAATCAGATTGGGAATTCAAAAGTAATTGTAACATGATTTTATAATTTTGTAAATACACAAACAGTAAATTAATACGTTCTAATATTTTTCATTTTATAGTTTGCACATTGGTTTTAGGTAATAATTCTATAAGCGAAACTTTGAAATAGCAAACACTATAAATGCACACATTTTGTCTACAACCTGCATAGAAATGTGATCTACTTGTTTACATTTTTATAAATTAATAGTTCAAACTTTGTGAATTAAGTTGAGCATTTTTCACTTAAAAACAACGTACTAAAAGTAAAAAGTGATGATATCACCAGTTTTCTGTTATTAAATTGCTCACTTCATTTGACCTTAGCAATAACAGTCTCTCTTTCTTTTATGGTGGGGAGGGCTCCTGCCCTTGGAGTCTCATACAGTCTCCATGTCTGCTGAAATTCATTGTAATCCGTCTCTTATAATGTCATTATACTCCCTGTCTTATAATGTATTCCCTGAAACCAATCCCACTGCTTTTATCAAGCGCTATACATTGTCCGGAATGGAAGTATGTATCATAGATATTCCTAGCAGTTGGACTCTGATAATCCTCTTTTTGGGATCTAGCATCCGACGGTTAAATAGAATATTGCAGCAATTATTTGCCTACTGTCTTTTTTTAGGGAAGAGGGGGGGGGCAAATCTTACACTCTTTCCATTACAACTCCAAATGATCTGTTATGGAAAGGCCCTATTAGATTGTTTGGGTCCTCTCACTTGCAAGCAAGAGTGGTAACCACTCTACCAATTGGAATTGCAGATTACCTAATAAATCACAATTATGATTAATCGGTAAGCTAATACACTCGTAATATTTAATAGACATATCTAGTATCTGCTCACTCGTTTCCTTCAATCCCACAATGTGCAGTCGCTTTTAATTGAAGACAGATGTTGGACAGTGTACTGTAGGTTCTTATGGTATATTCCAACTGAGTTAGATACAAGTAAAGTCATTGACATAAATATATAGTGAAGTAAGAGTTGGGTAATATTCATTTTTGTGTAGAAACCATAATAAATATTTTTGCAGCACATAACTATTCCATGATTACTGTATTTGTTGTTAGGAGTTAAACTTAAACTTCACCTCCATCATATTACCTGAAGCTATACAGACAGTGCAGAAGGAAGATCAAACTGTATTATCATTAATAGAAGAACTCAACTCGATCATTGCAAGTGCTCCTTGTACACTCTCTGAGTTAGTGACACAGCTGCAGTTACACCTTAGATTTGTCATCATGGGAATGGAAGTAAGTCCCTCAACATAAGCTTAATACTTATAAATTAGTACCTTTCTCTTTATTCTCTTTAATCTATTAAAAATAAAAGAATATATGAGAGCCCAGGGAATTGTCAAGTAGAAATTCAATCGTCTTCTTGAATTTCTAACAAGGATATAATCAAGTCTTCGATTCTGAGGTGGTCTAAAATTAAAGGTGGAAAAATAATAGTGTGACTTTTCTTCAATATTTAAATTTCACAGTCACCATTTAAAAATTTAAATTAAACAAATCGAGTGTCAAGAAACTGTAGTCTGTCAAAAAAACTTCATCGAAATAGGTGTGTAATTTTATAAATTGAAAATTAAGCCCTAACTGTAACATTTTAATTTTGGGTTAAGTTGTACCTAGAATAATGAGAGACAAAAATCATCGCATCTTAAAGAAAAATTGAACTTCATTAAAATCTGTAAAGAAACAATAATTTATGACATAATTTTTAAGTGATAAAGATTGTAAAAATATGGATTATTTTTGTTACCATAATACCGAAATTGTACGTTTTTATTTTTAATGTTGGCCTACATTAACCAGATTACTTTAAGTTAAAACTGAATAACAAAAAATTAAATTTTGATACTAAAAAGTCGTAGTTCTAGAAGAGTCATACTCAAGATGTTCATCAAACTTCAAAATCAGCGATTATGCTTATTTGTGTCGATAAAATCCTTAAATTTTACTGACTGTTAGGAATTTTTTCCCTGGAAGGTTAAAGTGAAGCTTTTGAAAAATATAAAAATATCACAATACAAAATTATTGATAATGGAGTTCGTATTGGCTATAATATCATTTTTTATTCGGTGTGATGATTCAGTCTCCTAACAGCAGACGAATATTACCTGCATACAATAATGGCGCTTTATGTCGCGATCCAGTTAGCTTGACTGTTGAAAAAACCCAACACTAATCATTTTATATTCATATCGGTAGATTTGTAATTAGTATTTTTAAAAAACCCATCATTGTGATATATAGTATTGAAAATAAGGATGAAACGATTAGTTTATACTTCTCTTACCAATTAGATTTCACCAAGATATAAAGTAGACAACTTAACGAACTCATTAATACTTAACAAGTTATTTAATTTTAGCAATAAAAGAAATAAAAAATAGTACATGGTATATAAGATTACTACCGATTATAGTGCTTTAGTAATATTAACAGCCACTGATTAATTTGTTTGAAAAATATTACCAAGTATCTGAGAACAAATAACCCTCATCATAAGGAACACCTTTGCGATTATTATGATAATCGTTAATCGTCTCTAACCAATTCAGGCTAGAAGACATGAATTTGTCACGGTAAGTCAGCTAGTCCAGTTAAGTAAGTCAATTACATGATTATTCTTTAGAGATTACAGAACAAATGCATCAGTAATATTGACAACTATTATTCAATATGCTTGGTGATAAAGGTTATAAAGGCACTGTTGGTATTTGATAAAATATTTTAGTGGAAAAAATAACATTCAATTATAATGTTTTAAACTATAAAACAAAAAAAGGCAGAAGTTTCTTAAAAATTTATAATTTACTTTGTGTTTTTTGCATTCAAATACAGAAATTAAAACATAGAAAAAAATTAGTTAGGTAAGGTTTAGAATTATTACGATTTAGAATGAAAGAGTCTTAGTTCCCGTGTATAGTTCCCTCCTATAAATGCCTGTTTCTCACCTCGGGAATGCTATCATGAGTGTTATACTTGGTATTTTGTTAAAAGTAAATCTGCTGATGCTAGACATCTCTCAATTTCAGTTATTGTATCTTTTTAGTCATTGTTTAGACTTCTAAATTGTAATATAAGGGTTTATATGCAATTTAAGAAAATGAGAACCAAAAGGTATAAACAATATTATATTGTGTACCACAGAGTTTGATATTAAGTCCACTGTTTTATTAATTTATATTAATGATATTTCACAGAAAACAAATTTGGATTTAATATTATTTGCAGATGATACGGCTGCAGTAATTAAACTAAGCTGTGTTGCAAATATGACGGTTGAAATAGCACTGTCTTTAGAACAAATGTTGATGTGGTTTGGGAAAAATAGCCTTTTTTTAAATGTTAATAACTGTAGATATTTTAAATTTTAAATCAAAAAATAATATAATTAGATCTGTTAGAGGCTAAGACCAATGTATCATATTTAGGAAAACACCAATAAAACACTAAACTTCATTTATTTCGTAAACACAGTTCATCTTCTCAATCAGTATAAAGTATAAAAAGTAAACTAAATTGTTTGATTTACAACAATTTAGTCTTCTTTTTATACTCTCTACGGATTGAGAAAGTGAACAGTGTTTACAAAATATTTCAGAACTTTAGTGTTTTATTGTGTGATACTATTTGTGTACTACTAGGTAATACCAAGGACCACTTTCAAAGGTAAGCCTGTGTGTTCTATTAAACTCTAACCTAATATAATAAAATATGTATTAGATAATGAAAGCACAAATAATTCAAACATATTGAAACAAAGATAAAAAATAATCTAACATTAATTAGTTATTCTTTTTCAAGTATCTGATATTTTAAAACTCATCGACCAATATCTTCAAGGTTTAAGATAATGAGGTTTGCCATCTTGTTACGGGTTATGAATTGTTTTATTCTTTCCAGTCGTAACGCCTAAATATTGCAAGGAACTTGGTGATATTAAAGTTAACCAATATTCTGAATAATTTTCTGATATACTATCCCAACAAGTTAATTTATATCTTATTTATAAGATAGTAGAAGGATCGGTCTAGGCCTATTCGAGATATTTAAAAAAATACTTTGAGTTTTATCATAAGTTCCTTTTTAATAGTTTATTTTAGATCATTTGGGTCAAGTTAGGTTAATACATATTTCTCCTACTGTAACCTGAATTGATATTTTATTCTTTTCAGTCGTAACGCATAAAATATTGCAAGGAACTTGGTGATATAAAGTTAACCAATAAACTGAAAAATTTTCTCATATACCTAGTTAGTTTATATCTTATTTATAAGATAATAAAAGATAGGTCTAGGCCTATTTGTGATATTTAAAAAAAAAATGGATAGAGGTTAATTTTCAATGGCTATAAGACTAAATATACTACAGCAATATTGTGGAGGTGAAATTGAGGTAACAAAAGAGTAACTAATATTTATTTTAAGTAGACATCTTGTCATATGACCTCATTACACTAACAATCAAGAAAATTATAGCTAAGAGATACAAATTATGTTTTCCTTGTTGTTAGAACCTCTTGGTCGTCATCGCCTTAAAAAAATAATATTGTCAGGAACTAATGAGAACAAAAGTGATCTGAAAGGAAAGATATATTAGAGGATTTAACCCAAAAAAGTGTAGATCCAGCTTGAGTTCCTCAGGTTCGTCATACGCGTACTTATAAGGGTACGCCCCTGAGTTATAAAATTTTTTGCATTTTCCTTTTTTTCCAAAATTTGGTTATAAATATGGATTCTCTTCATAGGCTTGTGGGTTGTAGTGTTTATACAAAGTTGGAATTAATCGCTCTCAAATATGTCAATAATTCTAAAGTAATATCGTTGATTTTATACATATTTTGTTTTAATATAAAGATATATTATTTGTGAAATTTTAACAATCAGACTAAAATGTTTATAACAGTTCTTTTAAAATGTATATAAAATAATATATTGAACTTTATATAATCTATAATCATTGATTATTTTATTGTTTTTCAGTCGCCACATGAAAACTGCCAAAGAATTGTGGCCGAGTTACGTACAGGTTTTGAATCTCTCATCCAAAGACCAGGTTCAGCAGACTCTTTATCACCTGGTCAGATGTTGTTTATGGGTTTCAATGGATTGTTTGAGAACTTGGCACTTGGAGGTAATACTTTGACTGCTTCTTTATCATCTCTCAACACTCCTACAGCTTGGAGAACTGTGGATCAACTGAGAGAAGCTAAGTCTTTGTCGGTGAGTTTTACTGGGATTTAATGATTCATTTTTAATTTCTTCTTTTTGTATCTGTATTCTTTGAGAAAACGATAGATGGCCAAAACGTATTAGCCAAACATATGCTGGTTCGTGAATTACCTAAAAATCTGTATCTATGGTTCATTTTCTTTTTTTTTTTACTGTCATCTACCAAACTGATCTTTTTTTAGTGATGAATAGTTTTGTTTGGTTTTGGGGATGGGTGAGTGAGAAAACTTGTGCAATGTTTTTGCACCGGTTATGTTATCTTCTGCTGATTGCCTTACTCATTTTGACTTGTATCTATCTATTATTATTTTGACTTGTATTTGCAAAATTGTTTACAATTAGCAACAACTTTCATAAATCAAAAACAACCTACGTCACATATTTTTTTTAATGTTATATTTCTGGTCTTCTGAATTTTTAATTAAGTTTAACATGATAATTATATATTAAAACAAATACAATAATAAACACCGTAACTCATAACAAAGCCATGGAACAACAGATACTGACCAAATATTCACAAATAAGTAGAATATTACTATTATTAGAACGACAATGACTTCAATAACTTGCTGCCCACCTTCCAATTCTTCCCCCTCATCAACTCTATCTTCATGATGTAAATCATCAGGAGAAATAATGTAGTTCTGAGAATGGATGAGTAACCAATACTACCTTCTTTATTTTTAATTTCCTCTTCGTCTTGCTCAAAACTTGGCTAAACTAATTATTTACAACGATAAGTTGTAATATCATACTAATGTAAAATAGTTGTAATGGCGACAAATAAAAAAAAAAAATTAACATAACTTACCACCCCTCCCACCTATGTATCAACTTATGAACTTCAGGGCATGTTAGGGCTGTGTCATTGAGCTGGGGGTTGGAGAGGTTAGGGGAATTATCAAAATATTTTATGAATTTGACCACTATGCTCATTGGAAATAGTGATTTAATTGATCAATAATGACATGTATGTTATTAAGATTACTAAATATATATTTATTTTGGTTTTATAGTTAAATCAAAACATGTTTTTGTTTTATTTGGAAAAAATAATAAACAAGAATCATTAAATTGTATTGTGGTGTTAAAATTATTAACATTGAAATATTAATTAATCATTGTTAAATTGCAAATTTTATATTTGTCTTTAATGTTTAAGTTACTTTTTTCTACCCTATTATTTATAATTATTGTATGTTTTATTTTAACCTTAAACTTCAGAACTGTACAATTGTAGCGTTCTCACATAGTTGAAATGATTTTAATATTTGATCAAAATAATTTGAAATTTTATTAATATGGATTGAAAAGTTAATTTACTATTTCTCTATTAAAATAATGTTTCTTGTAGTTTTAATTATATTTTAATGAAGCTTGAAGTTCATATTATAGCTAAACATAAAGTATTACACTTTCTGATCTGGGTCTTACTGTTAGGGGCTGCTCAAAATATTGCTCATTTTTCCTAATGAAAAAGTAACGTTTATTTTGTTAAATCTGGATCTCTGAAAGAATTGCAAATATAAGAAATTTTTTTTTAAATAGCTGATATAAATTCGGAGTTTTACTGAAAGTTATTTTCGATTTAATTACTTTTAAATAATTTAATGGTATTTAGGTTTAATTTGGATCTCTAGATTTTGCTGATTTTGTAGGCCCTAGTATTTGACGCAGCACCCAGATGTATTCTAGAAGACATATTTCTTGTGAAACGTTTACAAACCATGCAAGAACTGTTTGCTTTGTGTGAGACCAGTGCTTCAGGATTCCGTGGTGGCATGAATGCTCCTACATCGCCTTTAGATGATGATAGACTCAATAGACCTGTGAAAGTATTTACAGCTGATTATGTTAGTTCAATGCTATTGGGCGTGTTCTCACAAACACTTGCTATCACAACATGTTTGCTTCTACAACAGATTGGATTAAATGTGACAGGTAATGTGAGATTCTATCAAATCTCTTTCTTTTACTATTTTAAAAATGTAGTATGTATAATAATATATTTTGAACCCTTGGTAATTTGAATAAACGTTTTGACCATTATATAAATAATATCAGCCTACTCATGCGATTTTTTGCGATGTTTCGTCTCAAAAACAGGTAGTTTGATGGAATCTAAATTTAAGTTTCATTTATAGCAATTACTTGTGTAATAATTAGATGTTAGGCAAATTATTGCAAATAAATAGTGTAAAAATATTGCACTAATATTCTGGCACGACATCAATAAATTTAAAAAATATTATTTGCCACCATCTATCCAATAATGTGAAAAAGTAAAAAGTATAATTTTCTTACTTCTCCCCATTTATTGATAAGTTGATATATAGAAGAGGACTTTGTCAACTTTTTATGATTTTCTTGTGTACTGAAAACTATTTAAATTGAGCAAAAGCTTACTTTGGTTGTGGTGTAAACAGATCCAAAAGTAAATTTATTTTATTTAAAATCATGTTAATGATGGCAATTAGAGTTCATTATACCCCCCCCCCCCCAATTATTGAACTGTAATTTTCTTTTACTTGCAATTTGACAAACTGTTTGGGCCATTAATATTGAAGTTTTGAACAAAATCAGTAATTTTTAATTTTACCAATAACTCCTGAATCAGTATATTTGTAAAGCTAGCAACCAATAAATTTGGTTTTGGTAGAAGCCACATTTTAGCAAAATTGGTTCAATATCCAAAAGTTTTACAGCCAATTTTTAGTTTAATTATGGAAAAAATAACCCTCAACATTACCCAAAAATTTCTAGTAACGAATTGTATAAAATTTGGTTCATTCCTTTAAGTAGGAATGAGACGTTTTGGGGCTTACTGATTACGATTGTTTTTAATAATTGGCAATTACAGATTATGATTAGTGCTCATTAAATCATTTTAGTGTTGCTTTTGTAGAATGGGAATTAAAGTAGGGATAATGTATGTAATAGTTTATTATACAGTGTCAATTTACTCAACTGTGGGTGCCTATGTATGTGTTTGAGACTTATCAAAAGATTGGCTTCAGTGTTCTGTCATTTAGAGTGAAAAAGCAAGCAATGGGATAGGTTGGCTAGTTGTATTTTCTTTCAGCCAGATTCAGACTGGTACATCACATCTCACTTCAAAAAACTTCTCATTTAAATATATATATTTAATGGACAACAAACAACAGTATTCTGTCATTTAGAGTGAAAGAGAATAGACCTAGTAAATGCGAAGAGGGAGAACTTATTCACAGTTGTTGTTGTTGTTGTTTTTTTTTTTTTTTTTTTTTTTTTCAGAATAGAAGGACTGATCATGTGCAATGGAATTGTCATGATATATAAACATAAAATAACTACAGAACTACTTCATAAGTACAGTAGAAGTTCATTAGTCCGGCATCCAACAGTCCGGAATGCCCGATAGTCTCTAAAGCAAATATAAACACTCGATAGCTATTTGGAAGTTTTCGGGGTAGTTCGGGATCATCCGGAAGCGCTTGGGTATTGTTCGGAAACAATTAGCGGCTGGCTAGTCTCAGCTGTCACAACAAATACAAGTGCAGTGCAGCACAGTTAATCAATCACGAAGCGTCTTCGCCATTTTTTTGTGCGTTGTTGTTTTGTGTCCTTTCACATCGCAGTAAACTGTGTCTCAGTACCCTCTACTGTAATACAGTACAGTACATCTGTAGTGACGTACGTAACTTTTGAAACTGTTTATAAACAAAGTGAGTTTTGTTCTAACTGTACAGTGACCATGTTTTCAAAACCTAAGCCTTCGAGTTCAAAAGGAGAGAAACGAAAACACGTAACACTGACTCTCAATCAGACTTTTTTAAATCTAAGTGAAATATGTTTTACAGTACGTGTACATGTACATTATATGAAATGTAAAATAAACTTAGTTGTATTTGCATACTGTATTTGTAGTTTAATTATTAACCTAATTGTTCTTATAATTACGATTTATGTATGTATGTACTGTAGTTAAAGAAACAAAGTACATTTGTTTTACGGCAAAGCCTACACTAAAAATAAGGGGCACCGCTCGATAGACCGGAATTTTTGGTAGTCCGGCACCGAGCCGAACCCGAACGTGCCGGATTATTGGACTTCTACTGTAGTAAATTAAACACTTCATAGAAATGCTCGCCTTTTGTTTTATAGTTAAAATCATAAACGTAAATTATGATGATATGCTATTTTTATTTTCAACTAAACTATGCCTTGATACCCTTTTTTCAATTTAATGAGTAATATCGAGGGGAAAGGGTCTATATTTTATCTTCATTTTTTATAAAGCAATGATGACCAAAAGGTTTTTTGCCTTTAAAAGAAAAAAATTGTTGTGGTGAGCTCTAATTGTTAAGCCTGAATCTGTAAGAGAAGTGTGAATCGGCAATTAATTGTCTCATCTCTACTTTCAAGCATAGATGACAAACATGATTCCAAAAACCACATTTTTGGCTAATGGGACCTCAAAATAGATATTTTCATGAACATACCATACATTTTTTTTTTTTTTAGCATTCTAACAATGTAGGATAATTACAATTGTGTCCAACTGATTCAAAATATGATGGTTTAATATTCAACAACTGTTCCTCAGAAAGATTTGAGTTAAAAAAAAAGAATTAAAATATGGGATTTAATATTTGATAAGTATGGTAGTTAAATCTGATTCATTCGGCTACTTCTTCTGTTTGTTTGAATTTATATCCATGATGTAGTAAAATATTTAAAAAATGTACATATTGTTTTTAAATATTTGTGCATGAATGGTAATTTTTTAATTGTACATACATTTCTAAATAACCGAGACACGCACTCTGGTATTCAATTCAAGTATATACAGTTGTTGACAAAGTATGAAATTGAACACATCATAATTTGGCTGTATAAGATGGATGATTAAATGATTAACATTTGCAAATTGTTGAAGAATTTTATTTTAAAAGTCAACCTTTAAATGTTATGTCTCATACTTTTGAACGAACAAAGCATACATATGTATATTTTACAGTTTCATTCCAATCTGCTACTGGATTTTATATTGTATCTCAAGTTTAAGTAAAAAATAAAAAAACCGTACAATTCTGAACTGTGATAATGAATTTCCAGGTTATCTTAATTAATTATCTTAAAGGTTATCCAGGTTATCTTAAAGGTTTCTTAATTAACAAATAAAACACAATTTTTCTTTTGTAAAATTCTATAATTTATTTGGTCTAGCCGACCATGGTTTCGCCAGTTACGGCATTGACGAGGCTCTTACAAGACTAAATACAATGCACACCATAACTATTATAAAAGGTTGAGAAAGGCAGGAAATTCCCGTTAACAAACAAAGCACAAAGACCCCGGGGAAAAACCCCTCAGGTCATTCACACATGTATTAACCAACCTTGAATAGAGGTTGAAGTAAAGGAGAAAATGACAAAAATTCCGTTTGGTCATTTAAAACTAGATTAGCATCATTACACAAAAGTCTCTTAATTTCTAAAATCTCCAAAACATTTAATTTTCTACTTTTTACATTAACATGTAGAATTTCAAAATTAACATTAGAATAAAAATCTGTCAATGCATGATTTTTTAAATGGTTAGAAACACAAGAATCATTATAACCTAACCGCCAACTCCTTTCATGCTCACCTAACCTACACTTAAAACTTACACTTAAAAATTGTGTTTTATTTGTTAAAATGGAATTCTATCAAGTACCGTCGGTCATCAGTGTAAACAAGTTTCTTAATTAGATTACACAGCTTAAAAATAATCTTTGAAACTATAAAAGATGATGTCATTATTGGTTGTAATTTTTATTAAATATTTGTGATATAAAAAAGCCTGGTTTCTATAAAGAGAATTACTAACATATGTTTTGTATTATAGGTGAAGTTGAGCAACGAGACATTGGAGCAGAGAGTCGAGTATCACTGGAAGAACTCTGTCGGATCTGTGTGGAAGGTGCTGTGAGACGACGTCAAACTGGAACGGCAAACTTAGCTCAAGCTTCGGGAGCAGTAAGTTGTCTAGAGACTGTGTATAGACGTAATGAGTTAAGTCATAGATTACAACAAGAGACACAACGAGCAGAGTTGATAGTACAAAGACTGCAGGTACAACTTACTGCACATCATTGGCTGCATGAAGATGCTTTGAGTTTAAGTCAGATCCCTCTGCCACCTCCACCTATAAGTAAGTCCTAATGAACCGTTATTATTGGAATATTGTATAAGTGATTCTAATACTTTGGTAGAAAATAAAATATTTATTTATTTAATACGCCGATAATCACCAAAGTATCCTAATTTTGTGTTTTACTAATCATTATAGAAAATCTGTTATTTTCATTATGGCTTATGATTTTTATTTCTTTATATTGAATTTGTATTACACTAAAACAATAATTTTGAAAGTCATTCTGTGCAAAAATAACTTTATAATTAAACAGGATTACATTGAACTTAATTTTAAATAGCTCATTAACCCTCCAACCGCCTACTATAAATATAATATTGCCATTTATCGCCTTCATTAATCATTTTGTAAAAAAAAAAAAAAAAAAAAAAAAAAAAAAAAAATCAAAATCCAACTTATAAGACATAATTTTTTTCAGGAAAGTGCATAGAATTTATTTGTATAAAGAAAAAATGTTACATGTTAGTTTTGGAGTAAGTATGTCAAGAATCAAAAAATGTGAAAAAAATGAAGTAAAGTGAATCCCATAGAAAAGCTTATATGTATCATACTATTTTTTTTTTTTTCTTAATCTTTTCAAGATATAGAATAGTTTTGTAATGTAGTTTTGAAAAAATCAATTTCTAAAATTTGTATTAGGAAAAAACTGTATGTAAAAAGTCTAAAATAGCTGAAAAGTTAGGCCTATTTTGAAAAAATTACTAAAAATAGTAACAATCCAAATCACAACTACTATCATTTTTCTCAGAAATGTATGTAGATTTTATGTGTGTAATTCCAAATATTTTAGATGTAAACATTTTGGAGTTATTATGTCAGGAATCAAAAACTTTGCAATAACCTAGGCAAAAATTCCTCTTAAAAGTGGATATTTATAGTACAATTTTTTTTTAAAATTTTCAAGGAACAAAAGTTTTGTAATATAGATGTGGATAATATTTGATAAAGAAAAACAATTTATACAATTTTTATTAGACAGAGTGGAAATTTCTGAAGAAATTAAGTGCCAATTTGACGTAACCTAAAACTTTGTACTAGGTAAACCTGTAACAAAATTAGTGAAAAACTTAAAATTAACTCAAATAAATAAACTTTAGAAACAAACACACATGTTATAACTTGTTTAAACAAATTATAATAAACAAGAAATAAATTGAGCCACGCTTGAAACAGGCCTAATACGCACGGAATGCATTCAGTTTGACACTTGGGACGAGACATAAAACTTGTCAATACATTTTCCTTTTTGACAATTCACTAAAGACAGGACATTACAAAGTGCTCGGGTTAATTTTGGTCACGACTTCATAGAATGTATATATCTCAAAAACTATCACAGATATAAGAATTTCGAATACGTAGTTCAAAAGAGGATGAAAAAATCTATGAAATGTAATTGGCTGAGTATTAACATTTAGAAAAAATATATAATGATATTTCCTCATATAATCAGTTGCAGTGTGTGGCTCTCTCTCTCTCTCTCTCTCTCTCTCTCTCTCACACACACACACACACACACACACACACACACACGGGAAAATAGACCAACTTCATCGAATTTTTATAATTTCTAGTTTAACTTTTGGCACAATCTGTTGAATGAATATGAAAGCTTCAAATATAACGATTTCAACAGAATATTGTTTATTACGATAGCATGTGTTTTACTAGGCTAAACGTTAAATTGAAAAAAAGGTTATTTTTTAGATGAATAAAGTGTACAAAATTTTTGGTTTGGTTTTAATTTAATAGACCCAAAACTATAATAGTTAGAATAATTTGGAAGACACAGAAAAAAGAAGAAAAATACTATAAAATAGTATTACTCTAAAGTTGTTAGACAGTTATATCAGCTTATGAAAATTAGACAAATGGGTACCATAATTTGAATTTCAGTTTGTCTTGAACTTGATCGTGCGTAATACACTAATTTTATCAATTTATTAAATATAATTGTTAACTTTTATGAACTTTTTGTTGTATGTTTATGAATATATGGCACATTACACATTAGTTTACGATATTTTTAATGGGGTAAATGTTAAATTGGAAAAAGTGATTTTCAGTCGTTTAGCACGAGTTCATCTCACCAGTTGGTGGGTTAATTCAAACCATATTTGAAGTAGTAACATGATGTAGTGAAGAGCACGAGTTTAAGCTAGTGTTTTATATACAAAATAATAATCTAACATAAGAAAAATGCTGATAAAGAGGTTGACATGTGTATATAACGATTTAAATATATGATTACACTTATAGAATCAAATGTAGTTAAGTCTAGGCTATTAAACAAACCAAAGTAGTTTATAATTTATAACTAAATTAACAGATTGAAATATAAATTCATTAGCAAAGAAGGGTAAAAAATAACTAATAAAACTAACCATGTAAAATAAATATAATAGGTACTAATTAAATAAAATCCAAACACAAGTAACTGAAAACTTGAGAAATAATAAAGAACAAACCTAGGAAAGAGATTTAGGTTCAATTAATAAAAACAGTACTGAATATTTCATTTGAGAAGTTTAATTCAGTGATCCACAAATAAACTAAAAAATCATTAGAGATAAAACAAATAGAAGTTTAACGTTAATCTAGTAAATAATAAAAGGAAAAAACTTTGATTTCATGTTAGTTTGAATCGAGGAGTATAAAGGGCAGCCATCTTAGTTGTTATTTAAAGTTATCAAATCTAGCAATGAACGGGTGACATCGTATAGCGCTGATCGATCGTA
This sequence comes from Aphrophora alni, assembly GCA_963513935.1. NCBI lineage: Eukaryota > Metazoa > Arthropoda > Insecta > Hemiptera > Aphrophoridae > Aphrophora > Aphrophora alni. Next base: position 35,185,250 of record OY740773.1, read on the forward strand.
GTGGAATTTGGTACTTCAAAAATATGCACAAAGATTAAATTTCAAATTTGATAGAGAGAATAGTTTGGATTCAAACTATATTGTAATATATAAAAGGACTAAATATAATTAATTATAAAATTAGAATGTTGTTGAAACTTGGAAATAAAATGAGTTAAAGAAAAATCAGGGAAGAGAGATGTCATAGACAGAAGGAAAATAGTGTCAAGGAAACAATTGAAGTTTGCAGATTTAAAAATGATTTGTAATCAGTAACCAGAAATAATATTTTAGAAAAATTTAAATAATAAAAGTATAAATATATCAATTAGAAGTTAAAAGTGTAACAAGATAAATATAATGTTTAAATTAAAAAAATTGTGAGAACCTGGAATGAAAATAATTGCATTTAAAAATAATTTGGTTAAGTATAGGAGTACAAAGAGAATAAATAGTAAATTGTAATTAGGGCAGTGAAAATCGTAGGTGGGTACTGACTGGAACCTAGAGCAGGATTATATATTAGGGAAAAAAGGACACGTTTTTTATTTTTAGATGAGCTTGGGCATCAGGAGGAGATGTTTATTTGGAAAGGGAAAGTTTAAAAAATGTTAAAAGAGAAAAGTGAAAAGGTTGTAAAGAGTAGTATAGAAGTATAATTGAATTATTGGAAAAATTGAAAGTGATCCAAGTAAGATAACCACAAACCAAGTAAAAGAAAGGTCTTACGAATATTATAAGAAATATATGTTTTCAACAGTTAGGAAATTGTAAGATTTTGAAAGTAATTCTAAATTATTTTAAAAAGGAATTTTATCAATAGAGTTGTGATACAAAAGAACTTATAGGACATTGAGTAAATTGCTTAACTTGGTTCTATTAATTTAGAAAGATAAATTGTTTTAAATAAATAAGTATCATAATTAATGTTGTGTTTTAATTGTAAATCTGAATTTAAAAAAGGGAAGAACTTAAATAAGATTTTATTTGTAACTTATAAAGTAAACATTGTCTAGTGTATTACTTAACTACAAGAATATTGGAACTCAAAATTGAGGCTTAAATATATGAATTCGATTTTGTAAAATGTAACAGTATATATACTGTATATGTAATATATACACTTTTAAACCATAACATAAATGTCAAAGATACTCTTATGTACATGTTTTGTTATAAGAATGTTTCTTATTATTTGTATTTTAGATCGCTCTGCGTTCATGTTAGAATTGAGAAAGAAATTTACTGCATTAGTGTCCTTACAGCCTAAATTAAGCGAAGCTCATGAACAGCAACGCTCTCTGGTGTCTAGTGCAGAACAGAGACTAAAGTGGGCAGCAGGTGCTAATCCTGCTCTATCTGAAGTAAGTGAATGGTTTCAGGTATTGAACCTGAGTTGATTATTGTTCATTTTTTTAAAACTATTTGAAGTAAAATTTATATGTGGACTCTAGTTTAATTAGCATTCTAGGCTTTGATTCCTTTTGTTTTGGATCAGCAATATAGTAGGTGGTCTTTATCCACCTTTGTTCTTTTTAAAAATAGTAAAACTGTAAAACAGATTCATATATAAGAAAATTTATAGCTTACTGATTATGATTTTAATAATTGCTGATTATTTAATAACTAGTGCTCTATCCATTCAAACAAAACTTTAAATAGTTACAACATTTTAATAAGTGTATTAATTATTATATTCTACTAAATATCCATAGTGACTTGCTATTAATAAATATGTGAGTATTTTAACTTCATCCTGTTCTCACAATGAACTGACTTCATTTGAGAAACAACGATGTAGTAAACAGCCCAATCTGAAACCTGTTAAGTTACAAATTTTGTATCTTTAACAAATCTAAAGTTATGAATCTTAATAAACCACATTGCCAACTAAGAATAAAAGGTTTCTACTTCAAATGTATTGCATTCAACTATTCATATATCAGTTTAAACTTGACAAACATATTAGTATTAAAATAAAATTCACTAACCAAAATTTAATAATCATAATCATTATGAATAATCAAACTCTGAAAATTATCTTCTCTTAAATAAAAGGATAATTTTTGGAATACTCTGATTTTGTGTATCTCGCTCTAGATGTTTATAATCACAATAATATTTTATCTCTAAGTCATGATATAAAACTTGTTATCAGGATTTTTATCTAATCAAAGCATATCGAGCCGTAAACATTATTAATAACATAAACTAATTTCATTAACAAGTAACCGGAGATGCTTTATAGGTATGCACATAAAGGTATTATCAGTATTTTTGACTTATAATTCAAATTTTGTTATTTTTAATTGTGTAAAATATTACTTATCAATTCACTTTTGACTACTACATATAATTAATTAAAACTTTTTTTTAGGTAATGTGTGCATTTGAAACATCTGTGTGCAACAATAATGAACAGTTACTAATGGAACAAAGGTTGGCATCAATGGTTGCTAACATGTGCAACTCTGTTATCCAACATGAAGCTCTACGTACCCGAACTTCTGAAGCTTTGGCGAACGATGCTGCTTTCTTACAAGTAATATTTATATTCATCTTATCAAGTTCATTCTATATATTCAGAGATGTCTGTAATATGTTTGCAAAGTCCATTTATTAAATTATGTGTTAACATCCTATTTATTGCATGGACTTAAAAAATAGGTAACCATTATAGCATAAATCCAAAAATATCGGAAATGTAACTTGAAAACCCCCAAGTCGAAATAGTCGATTATGAATTAGTTTTCTCTGATACCTAATTTTGAACCATTTATTATAAATGAGAGATATTTATTTAAGATAAAGTGATTAATGGTTAAATGAAATACATATAGCAGTCAGTGGTTCAGTTTCTTTATAATTCTAAGAAATACATTATTGGTATTTAATCCCCTTTATTGTAAACTATATCAATCAGTCCCAAGATAGACCAAGCTGAATATTATTGTGACAAATTCAAATGTAGTTTCTTTTATCTCTTATTACATTCATTTAAGAATACACTGTCGGTTTGCTCACCTCTATTACTGCAAGTACCAGGCTACCTTGTTTTTGACCGTAATGTTTCCAAAGCCGATTCTAATGAATTCCGTTGATAGTTCCGACCATGCTTCCAATACTTGGTCAATCGACAAGTAGGGCCTCTGGCTATCACTGTTCAATTATGACTGACCCTCTTTTTTAGGTCATGGTGGGTATAGGTAACTTGCCAGGTTAATAAACTAGGTATTTTGTCTAGAGTCAGCTATTGCGAAACTTTTTGATATATTTCACAAAATAATTGCCTTTTGTGTATTGTCTTGAGACTTACAATAAAAATTATATTTGAATAGTTTTTATAATTTTACCTAACAACTATTCTTAACAATTACTCCTAACAAGTCGATCTGTGCATATAACATTTGGTAACTAAATAAACTTGTTATTTTACCATATTGGTTCTTGTTAAAATATTTTTAAAAAATTTTATGGCCTTAGATATTTAAGAATTGTAAGAGAAAATAAGATAAATTTCCTTGATATCACAACAGTTGCTTCTAAAATAGAATTGGTTAGTGTTTGTGTGTCAATTCTATTAGCACTTTTATCTTGTGCTTGTCATGCCATCTGTGAAATAGGAAGTCTCTATGTAGCTTAGAACAGTTGGTGTCAAATGGTAGTAGAATGATAAAATATATGATAAAAAATTAGAGCTGAGCCGATAACAAATTGACCAAGGGGAGAAGAAGCTATAAAGTACCCAATACCGATTTCGATTATAGGAGATGGGAGGAAGTAAAAAGCTTTAAAAGACAAATGATTCCTTTATATACATTGACAAATTAACAGCATATATCTATGATATGAATTTTGATCTATATTATATGAATAATGTAATAAATTTTGTACTAACAAAATTTTAGAAAATATAAAATTTCCATTTGTATGATATCAACAAATTATTGAAGTTATTGATTCTTGATTTTATGTGGGCTGTCTGAATAAAAATAAAATAACAATAATAATAAAAATGTTAAATATAAAATCACATAGAAGTCCTTATGGTTAGAATGCTCAACAATAAACATTTCTAACAATACTTAATTCACATCTGACACAAAAAAGAAAAGAAGTATTTTGTGATAATAGGATCTTAGAATACATATCAAACCGGGAGACAGGATATGGTTAACAATATTCTCTTTTACTACGTAGCACAAGTTTAACCCTCAAATCGCCTTTCGACTCTTTCTGAGCTGCAATGCGATGCACAGTATTAATATCGACACAAAAAACATGTTTTTTGCGATTCAACATTTTGCCCTCTTAGAATCAATCCTCCTACCGCAATAAATAAAATACTGTTGGAAAGCTAATGTTCCATAGATCCATAATCATGAAGGGGGAAAAAAAAGAAAAGAAAGAAAAAGGGAGAAAAAAAATTATAAATAATATTTAATTAATTGGTAATATGTAATGTGTAAAATTAGTATATTTTGAGACAAAAGAGTAAAGAAAAACTGCACAGTTGTAAAACACAAATTTCGTAATTCTTTCTCTAATTTTCACAAATCCTTATTTTTTTGTAACAAATCTACCATAACACTGTTATGTAAATCAAATCGTCCTGTTTTGATCTGTGCTTTCCAAGTTTTTTATCTGTTATAGTTTTTATTCTATAAAAATTTAACAAAATCAAGAATTTTAATACTTTTTTGTATGCTAAAAATCACTTTTTATTTTCAATTCAACATTCAGACTAGAAAATATTATTTTATTGAAATGTGTAATATATCATTGTAAAGGTAATGTTTCAATCCTTCATAATCATTTAATAAATTATATACAGCAAGAGGTAAAAATTAAAGAATTCAATTAAATTGGATTGTTTTGCCGCGAGAGAACAGCACTGCACAGTTCTTCGCAATATAAGAAAATGTGAACTCTTTCATTATATCATATTTTTATAATTGGTAATTGTTGTCCAAATACTACAAGTTGAACATATCTTAAAGTATTTTTCTTTCTCTTTCGAATTACGTATTCATAATTATCGCAAGTTTTATAGTTTACGAGATAAATACATTCTACGAAGTGCTCAAAAAAAAATTTACTCTTCTCCGGTTTGCTCTTAAGAGTGTTTCAGTCCGAAACAGCTGCTTGAAAAATTTGTGGGTTGGGTATGATGATGAGGAAATTCGTATCTACAGCGACAGTCAAGCAACTTTGAAAGATGGATTCGAAGGAATTTAGGTTTTGAAGCTAGTCTGGGAATGTTTCAAGACCCTTTCACAGTTGGGTGTATTCAACAACATTTTACTTTGTTAGGTACAAGGACATACTGAGTATCGAGAGCGAAGTTCACAGAACTAGAATCGTTCTGTGGGATCTCCAAGACAAGAGCTATTTACACTACCAATATTTGGACTCAGAAAGAGTATGGGAGGAGGTAGAGAATCATTTCGACATTGGGAATGAGCAAATTTTCACTTCTTAGCCTCTCTATAAAAATTGTATCAAAGAGAGTCTTCTCATTTAAAACTTTGCCTATTAGACTGCATGTGGTCCTAGTTATGAGCAGCATAACTTTGTTTCCCAAAGGCAGACTCATGCTTGAAACCAGTATTACTTCACTCTCATCTTGTCCACTCTTAATTTACTCAAGTGATTTTAAAGATGAATTTTCTGTCTCTGAATGTTATTATTATAATTTTTTTTTTGTTATACTGTTTAATAAAATTAAATTCCATGACACAGGTTATCCATTTTCAAAGAATATATCTAATCTCACATGAATTTGTTTTTATGTTTTTCAGATTGTTGAGAACTGGGAGAAGAGCTGTTATTTGTCAATAAATCTGAACACAACATTGAGTCCAGTAGAGGAAACTCTTGTTAAGCTTATACCACCAGAATCTAGTGTTGACTGGGTTTGGATAAACAAAGCTGAGGCTCTTATTTCAGGTATATTTTGTTTTAGATTTCTATGTACAAATAACATCACAGTAGTGTAATTTAAGATTGAAATATAGGTTTATTTTATAATAGATTAGAAAACATTCTTAAATTGAGTGCAAGTTTCACCAATAAAACATATCACCATTTAAATATCTATTTCTCAGTTTTAATCCATTTATTTCTTATGGTTGAAAAGTTTTGTTTTCTTGATTTAAAACAAAAATCAGTCTCTGTGGTACACATCTAACCATTGGAGGTAGAGATTAGTGAAATGAAATGACATAAAAATTTATTTTTTTGTTAAGCTTATAGAGACAAGATTATTGGACATACAATTTGTTTACAAGTTTAAAAAAATAATAATAATATCTACAAATTATTGTCATAAATAAGTATTGCTTCATTTTATGAATTGGAATAAAAAGATGTTTAAATAAAGCATCAAACATTAGGGGTGTGCGAGCCTAGATTTCTTAATTCGAGCCGAATCTCAGGTAAATCGAGCCGAGCTCAAGCTTTTTACAAGCTCGAGACTTTAACTACCTTAAATTTTTATCAAGCCTTTTAACAAGCTCATGTTTTATTAAGCTTCCGATAAAATTTAGATTGAATAATAATCCGTATAATGTTGATTTTTGTTTTGGAATGGTTTATACGGAGAAGCCAGTGTAGTGGGAAAGCTGAAATAGTTATAATTGATGGGAAATAGACACTCTCGATCAAACTTAAGGATATAAACTTCCTTTGGCATAAAATTATATTACAAACCTATTTCATTCACATATTTTCTATCACTCCTGCAGAGCTTTTAGTCGGATTCAATAGTTTATATACTCTACAGTAAACATAAATGTGGTTTCATATGTTCCATTTTCTTTACATGTACCTATTCTTCTAATTAAATCTAATCAGAGTAGGGTGGGATCATGGGCCCAGTACATTGGCACAATATCAAGAACCACACCCACATCAACGGTGTGGAAGAAGTTACGTTCTCTTTGTGGTCCTCCTCCATCTGCTCCCTTATTGGGACTTAAGCAGGGGGGTGGAGCTTTGACTACAGATAACTATGAAATTGTTAATCTTTTGGACTCATCATTAGCTAACTTTTCTTCAAATACTGCTTACAGCAATGCTTTTGTGTTGTATAAAATATCTCAAGAAGCAATACCTTTCACAGTAGGTCTGTCAGAAGATTTGCCATTAAATACTCGCATTATCCTTACAGGAATTAGAGTCTGCTATGTTGTCAGGACGGGATTCCGCTTCAGTCCCAGACATCATACTTTATTCTATGATCAAACTCCTCCCAACTTCGGAGAAGCTGACTCTCCTTAAAATATATAATCGTATATTCTAGGAACAATGTTTTGCCGAGGCTATAGTAATACCTCTTCTAAAACCAGTTAAAGAAAAAACTAAGCCAGGAAGTTACCATCCTATTTCTCTTACTAGTGTGCTCTGCAAGCTAGTAGAGAGAATGGTCAATCGGCAACTTGTTTAATACCTCGAGAGTAACCAGTTGCTTTGTAATGAGCAATGTGGCTTTAGGCCGGGCCGTTCATCTACCGATCAGCTTGTTTCTTTAGAGTCTGCCATACAAAATGCCCTTTTCTTGCGTCAGACACTGGTTTCAGTGTTTTTTGACCAGGAAAAGGCCTATGATATGGCTTGGCAAAGAGGTATTCTCAATACTTTAAAATCTTGGGGTATAAATGGTAATAATCTTGCTTTAATAAAAAACTTCCTTAGCAACAGATATTTCAGAGTATGTGTTGCAACTATGTTGTCTGATTGTCATCATTTAGAGAATGTTATCCCTCAGGATAGTGTGGTGAGCATGACCCTGTTTGCCGTGGCAGTCAACAGCATTACCGCTAATGTGTAATGTTAATGTGCAACCGCTGTTTTCTATATTTGTTGACGATTTTGCAATATATGTGGCTATTCAAGGATGGCAAGAGCCCTTCAACTTGTAATAAATATACTGCAACCTTGGTCAAGATTGGCAGGATTTAAGTTTTCTGCTACCAAAACGCAATGCATTGCTTTTAGTCGTCAAAGACTGAACCATCAACCTTTATTATTTCTTGACGGAACACAACTTCAAACTATTGAAGCTGCTAAATTTTTAGGCCTATTACTTGATCATAGACTTTCTTGGATTCCACATATATCTAATATGAAAACACAGTGCAATAAAATACTTGACATGTTATGTGTTCTCAGTGGGGAGCCAATAGGACCTGTATGCTACATTTTTACCGTGCTGTTGTTCGATTGTGGATTGATTATGGCTCCATAGTCTACTCATCCGCAAGACCATCAGCCATTAAGAAGCTTGATTCGATACATAAATCTGCACTGCGTATTATTTCTGGAGCAATTTGTTCGAGCCCAGTTTCTAGCTTACATGCTGAGACTGATAAACCATCTCTTACTTGACGAAGACAGTAACTACAAATAACATATATATATGTAGTCTGCGCTCCAAACCGTATCATCTGGCTATCAACATATTATTTTAAAATCCCTTGGCTGATGGATATAAATGTCGTAAAAATTGTAGTGCCCCATTCGGCATTAGAACATTTAGAATCCTTGACAATTTGGACCTTGTACTTCCTCCAATTAATGATGAGAATACTCCATGTTTTATTGCTCCATGGCTCATTCAAATTCCAACTTTTGATTTTTCACTATCCAGGTTCATGAAGCACAACACTCCTGATGTAATATATTGTCTGGAGTTTCACTTTGTACTTGATGAATACCTATCTAGTGAAATAATTTTTACAGATGGTTCCAAACTGGACAATAAAGCCAGTTGCGCGTTACTGATGAGTATTATTACTCATCCGGTCGGACATATATGTATGGATTACCCTCAGCTTATAATGTATTTTCTGCTGAACTCTTTGCTATTTTGAAAGGCTTTAATACGGTTCCATCTGGTTTCCGTCACTATCTTTAGTGTTCCAATTCTAAAAGTGCTTTACAGGCTATCCAGGATATGTATTCTAAGAATCCCTTGGTTGAAGATATTCTTGTTCTATACACAGACTACAGCTACAGGATGTCGGAGTATCATTTTGTTGGATACCTGGGCATTACGGAATTTCAGGATACATAAAACCTAACGAAGCGGCAAAGGAAGTTACAAGTTAGATACTAGTCACATATCGTGTTTTGGTATTTGACTTTGTATCGACAGTTAAAATTATTTTGCATAGGCAATGGAAAGAAGAGTGGACAAATACAGAGTGAATAAACTGAGGGAAGATAAAGATACTGTCTGTCCGTGGAATTCATCCATGGAGAGGAAGTTGTGGTTACCTGTATTCGTATTGGTCATTCCATGGTTAGTTATGGATTTCTGATGGAACGGAGGAATCCGCCACAATGCCCATTTTGTCAAGGTGTGTCGTCAATAAAGCACATCCTCATTGAATGTGTTATGTTAAGAGGTGTGCAACGAACTTTTGCCTTACAGGCGATGTTGGGAGATAATGCTCAGATCCTTGATCGGGTATTGTCCTTTTTGTGTCATCTGAAAATGTTTGAAAAAATTTAAGCAAATTTTCAATTTGATTATTGCAGAGCCTCTTTACAGCTGTGTAATAATTTTTGTTTTATAATTAAATTATTTTGTTATTGTTAAAATTCTATGTTTCATAAGTCGTTGCAGGGTCCTTTTACAGCCCTGTAATATTTGTTTTAATTGTTATTAATTATAAATTATCGTAGTTTGTAATTGTTAACTCGTTGCAGTGCCATTTTACAGCCTTGCAATCCATTATGTTGTTCATTTTCATTTGTTATCTAGTTTTTGTTTTGTTATTGTTTTTAATGTTATTTCTAAGTTTAAAAGTAAAGGATCTCCTTGCCAAATTTTTGAAGGCGATAATGACCGAAATGGTTTTTCACCTTAAAACACCACCAAAAATAAACCTTATACATTGTTCATATTATGTGTTTCCAGAATCTGTGAAAACGTTGGTACAAGAAATGGATCCTCAAAAAGTACTTCTGTTTGCTGCCCAAGACTGTTCAAAGGTGGCAACTGGTAATGTGCGCTGTTTGTTAGCTACACATCATCGTATTATGGGTGATATTAGAGCTTTGTTCAAATCCATGACTAAGGTAACATATCAAATAATATGATTTTTTACAATAATTATTTTTCATACTTTTATAGTACAGTAGAACCCCTCTTAACCGGTCTAGTCGGGACTGACACCCAGGCCGTTTGGCCGGTTTATCCGAGGTTCCCGTGAAAAATCGGTTTTCGTTCAAAGAAAGCTTATTTAATCAGGTAGCGCTTAGAATTATGCAATTAAGATGATATTGCAACTCATTTTATTGTACATAAATGTATCGTATGTATTATGTTATGTATATTATACATCAAACATGAAAAAATTAAACACTACAAATCTTTTTTACAGATTAACCGCGTCTCAAACGATACCAACACGCTTACGTTTTCGTAACTCGCTCATTTTTATTTACTGTATATACTGTACGTAGATCATAACCAGTCAAAGACAAGAAGAAAACTGAAAAGAAATGTTATATTTTCCATAATGTATACTAAATTGATTCGTGGAAAAAAAGCGGCCCATCAAACGTTTTTGCCTTTGTATGTCTGCTATACCGACGGGTGCCAATGCCGTGGTGTTTTTATGCCGCTGACAATGGGATACCGCTATCGACAAAGTCGTTTGACTTGCCGCTGCTTTGGTGCCACGGTGTTTTTACGCCGCCAACAATGGAATACCGCTATCGACAAAGTTGTTTGACTCGCCTCCACTTTGGTGTTTCAATTACAATTTATTTTCAGAAACTCTGGTCCAACCAGTACACTACGATATAGGCCGGTTAATCCGAGGGCCGGTTAACAGAGGTTCTACTGTATATGGAACCCTTGACTTCAAGATTGATCCCTGATTTCTTTTTAAACTCATTTTTGGTGTCCAAGTCACTATTAGAATATAATATATAATATAATTGAATAGAAGTATAGAAACTATTACCTTCTTTGGTTCCATCTTGTGACTTCCTTTGTTTTAGTTAGACACATTTCAGAGTCGGAACTTTAGTTTATCTGAGTCAGGTTTCTATAGTTATTACTCTTCTTTTTTTTTTTAGGGTGATTTGATTCAAGCCTCATGCAAATCAACCTGAACTCAGACTTTCTTTAGAGGTTTTTACAAATTGTTTATTAAATCAGTAAACCTAAGGCTTTTCCGAAGCTTAAGTCAGTTTTACAACAGTAATCCTTCTTTCATTAGTATAAAAAATGTTTCATTTGTGCTATTTCTGGCTTTTTTAATTTGGAATTTTGGTATTAACAGGTCCCGCATTTTGAAAAATTTAAACGATTAGTATGTTTTTTCAGTAAATTTTTCTTTATTTTTAATGTTGAATGTATCATAATTTCTTTGTATTCGAAACAATTAATACCCTTCTGTTACAAGATTTGAAACATAAAAAATTAAAAATCTAAATGTTAAATTGGTGTAAAATTATTTGTTATTTAGTAATTATCTGTTGAAGGTTATAAAAACCTAATTGTTTAATACAATATCTTTCTTTAATGTTTTTGTAGTTTGAAGATAGCGGTTTGGCAGGCTTGGGAGAATATCTTGTTCGCTACAGAGCATACACAGAGCGTCTGTCAGCACTGATAAAATCTCTGCTTAGTGTGGATGAGATGACAGTGGAACGAGCACACTCAGCAATACAAGAGATAGCTATTATACAAGAAGAGACACGTATGTATATTGCAACTATATAAGCACCTCTTAGTTAAACATAATCATCTCTGAATATAATCTTCATCTAGTTTAATAATTATTGGTTTTATTCTTTTGTGAGGAACAGTTGTCCATTGATCTGGGCTTATTTTGAGCTAAGATAAATTCAATAAATAAAATACAAGAGAGCTTCTCTACTGAGCCTGGATGTTTTAACTAGCTTTAGTATGTTTGGATACACAATTGTGCGGTGGCATAAGCATACAATTACTGTAAAATTTTGAGTACAAATATCAGTACTAAACTAGGATAAGTTAAGAAATCATAAACAAAATGTTTCCTCTGGGGTTTTTTTATTTTATTTTTTTTAATTCTTCACATTTTATGGTTTAACTAATATGGAAAATTTATTTTCGACATGGTTTAAACACAATAATTAAATATAATCTCGAAATTTGGTATGGTTAGGTTCCTTTCAAAAAACTATTGAATATCAGGAAAACAGAATGGAATTTAAAATGATAACCTGTTTATAATCTGTATGTTTTGAATAATTCAATTTATAATGTCCGCAGTTATTTTAAGAATAGCCATTTTAAATCTGCATATAATGGATTCAATACCCAAATTTTTTTAGAATAAATTTTAACAAAATTATAATTTAAGATCCTGACCTACCAAGGAAGTTTTATATTTGCATAGCTTTTAAATATATAATGAACTCTCGTTTGTTAGCTGTAATATTGGGCCGGCCATTCTTAATATTAGGAAATCATACTCATAGCATAATATTTTCTTTTTGATCAAAAACCCAAATTGTTTGAATAAACCCAATGTGCCAGGGCTTAATATAGGAACTATAGACTCATGGTATAGTTTAAATTTTAATCCCTAAAACTGGAATCACTGTATATACTAGATATGAACAATTTACCTTACCGATTAATTGTAGTTGCAATTATTACAATAATTGGCGATTATGATTAATCACCAATCCATACTTCTTTTACCGATTCGGGCTCTGCTATCAATATGTTTGATGATTTATTTAAAATATATATATTATTTTCAAAGAGTAAAATTATTGATTGACAATAGAGTTTGTTTACTCTATATCACAATAGACCTCTTGCTGCATGGGTGCTATTATTTGAGTATGCAAATGTATTATCTAATACAAGAAGACTGTATGGTATTATCACATCCCAGTTGGCCTTGAACTAGTGTTTGTATTTATTTTCAGGTATTTGCTTAAACACGTGCCATTTACACACATTTTATAGTCTCCTGTAGTTGCAAACATCGGTACATTTTATGGCCAACTCTATTTAATTCTGGCAGTTATGAACACTCGGAATTTATATAAATAATTTCCATCATAAAAGCATCTTAAATATTTAATTGAAACTGTAACTGACGTGTACGACATCTAGCAGTCGTTCCACTAAACACATTAAATAATATCCACTACTAAGCAGAATCCAGACTTTTGATCAGAAAATGGCAAATTAAAATTATATCCCGATAATATATCCCGCCATAATCCATATCTAAATCAATCTAAAATAACCAATCTTCCCATGAAAATTAACGCCAGAACACAATACAACGATTTTAAATAGATATCTTAATTTAAAGACCTAACTTTCAGGAATACTAAGAGCCAACTTAATAATTCCTACATATCAAGGATATTAAAGCTTATCAAATAAAAAAAAAATTACCATGTTAAACAGAAAATTGGAATAAAAAATTTGTCGGCAAAACATCCTAGGAGGCATTCAAAATTTACTATAAATCAAAAACAATGTCAACATTAGATTTTCAATTTGTAGGATTTAGAAAGACATCTGTTGCAGAACTCAAAGCCATGCTCACGAACGGCAACTAAAGCAGTGATTGGAGGACAGGATAACAAAGTAAATTTTGGTGCATAATAATGATACTCCTAAATAAATATTTAAATTTAAAACTTATGTATAGTGAAGTTATTTGGCCTTGACCCTCGTTAAGTTTAATATAATAATTTCCCTCATAAAACTCTGATACTCAAATAAACAATTAGTTTCTTCAAAAAAATAATAATAATAATAATATATATATATATATATATATTATTTTTTTAATATATATTCCATTAATTTATGCTGCAAATACACACAAACACTTGCACTCTCTGAGATCCAGAAGTCTCAAAAACTTCCGTGATGATAATTTTTGTTGAAGATAGAAGAACTCATCATTGTCAGGCCTCTACAACACTGTCAGACCGTTCAAATCCAAGAAAACGTGTTGTCTGCTTGCTTATGAAACCATTACACATGTAACTGACACCATGTGCATGACACTCATCTGAAACCCATACATCACTCAGAAACTCAGGTTCTCTATAGCACATTGCTAACATTGAAGCACAGTACTGAACTCTGTTTTGTTTATCAAGTTCAAAGGTTTCTCAGTTTGTATCTTGTAGGGAAAACCACCATTGTTTTTAAACATTCTTCTCAACGACATATTGCTTATATTCAGTTTCAAGATATTTGGTTTAAGCTTTTTTCGATGCCTGTATCACTTGCTGCAACACTCTTCCGTCATTTTCATTTGTACAGACAGTAGTTGGGCAACCTGAATAGCCCTTCCGCTGCTTCAAAACTTACCTGTTCTTTGAAATTTTTGAACAACACTAATAATCACAGCATTACTAGGTGGGTTTTTGTGAAAATGTTCCTGAAAACGTAATGCAGTGTGTGACAAACTTTTCCCACGTGCATGTCCAATTCCGTACCGCTATGAGCAAAAATAATTCTCTACGATAAAAGCTTTCTTTGCAGTAGTTAGCACCATGTCAGCAAACACTAAACTCAAACAAGAAAGAAATAATAATCACGAAGACGTGACAACAATCAAAAGTTGACACAGCTGATCGAGAAGGCAGCTACAGCTGATTCAGTTTCAGTACTGTTTATTTTGGCGCATACCATATTAGATTTAGGATATTAGATTATATAAGCTGATTAGGATATTAGAAAATAAACTTTTAGCTGCCGAGGATTAATACTTTTATCTAAGTTGCCATTCATATAAGTGTAAAGTGTAATTCGTAGCCTATTCAACTGTAGAGTTTAAATTTAAAGTGACATATATCACTACCCAACAAACGGATTGTGATAAAACTAGGCTCAGCTAATTATATCCATAGTTAATGATATATATACATTTAAATAGGTATGAACAAACTATCTTTTTTTGAACAATTGGTGAATTTGTGTATTAACATTTATGAAAGACAATTTATTAATGAATTAATTTTTGTGTGAATCATCTCAAATTTCCCAGTGTTGT
Source organism: Aphrophora alni (assembly GCA_963513935.1). Lineage (NCBI taxonomy): Eukaryota > Metazoa > Arthropoda > Insecta > Hemiptera > Aphrophoridae > Aphrophora > Aphrophora alni. The sequence goes on from OY740773.1 coordinate 35,200,273, forward strand.
ATAATTTTCTGATATTGCTGTGTTTATGATTTTATTTTATTTGAACTTTGAATGATTTTTAATTTGTTTTTTTGTTCCATAACAAGATTTTATTTTGTAATATTTTCTCTTTTTTGGAAGTCAATCAAGTTCCAATTCTTTTCTCAAATCAAGTTATATTGTTATCATTTCATGAAATTTTATCCAATTTTAATTTTTTGTTGATTCTGATCCATGTTAAAATCTTTCGTTTGGAATAAAGTTATTGTTATTATATTCATTATATAAAAGAAATGTTGTTTAACCTTATCCAATTTACTTTAGGGTAAGTTTCAAAATAGATTACTTACTGTATGGTTTTTGTCTTATCAGTTAGTTTAATAAGATTTTAAGCACGTTGACCATGATTTGTAAAAACAACCAACTATAAATATATATATTTTATTTATTTATTTTTTTTATTATTTTTTTCAGAATAATAATTATTATTATTTTTCTTTTGAAATTGATACAAATTGATTGTCAAACTGGAATACCAAACTTGTTATTCCCCATTTTTCAATATTTTACCAATTTTAATTTGTTATTTATTTTTTTTGTTTTATCGCCAAAATATTATGGATGTCTAATCAAATATTTTGTAATCTATTTTAACCTATTTTCTGCACTCGCTGAGATTTATTTATGAAATCACCAATTCGATTGAGTTATTTTGTAAATAATAAGTAATTCAGCTCCACCATGAATTACGTACACTTAGGTTTAAAAGAAATGAGAATAAAATAATTGTCTAATAAGTGTCTTCATTTAATAATCAATGGACTAATCATGCCATGAAAGTGTAATCAGTACACACGTGTATATTTTCCAAGGAAGGTTTTTTGTAGGGCTAAGCCTATACCAGAATTGACCCAATATTCCCAATACCAATTCCGATACTATGAGGGAGGGAGTAATATTAAAAGGGGGGATTAAAGTGGGAGAGGTGGATCAGAATCAATGAACAAATTCAATACTATAATAATGATCCCAATACTATGAAGTGGGAGGAGGAGGGTACTATGAAAAGAGGGTGAGGAGGGGGTAAGGAAAGGAGAAGAAGCTTTGAAAGGACAGATGATAAAATTGTTCCCTTCATTTTATATTGGACACATCGGCATATGTATCTATGATATGAATTTTGATTTACACTATACAAATATTGTACAAGCGATGTTGATGTTGAGGAGAGGTTTTTCACTTTTAAACAAGAAAAAAATTATTGTAATATATGTGACATTAGAAAAAATTTAGAAAATATTTATTTGTAAATTGTATGATCATTCAAAAATTAGAAAAGTTAATTATTATTCGCTTTTTATATGGGGGAGTTGACTAGAATATAAAAAAAATAATAATAAAAAATTTAAAACATAAAAACATGTTAAAGTCGTTGTAATTATGGTTTTGTAAATAGTAAATAATTCATATCTAAAAAAACAGAAACATGTTCGTCATTATAATTATGGTTTTGTAAGTAAGAAATAATTGACATCTATCTGAAAGAAAAAAAAAGTAACACCATGAATAAATGAAGACTGGATGCAGGAAATGGTTGACAACACACTTTTACTATGCAGTACCAGTTTAAGCTCTGTTTTTATATCAAGAACAAAAACTGTCGACCTTTCTTGTCTCTTCCCTAGTCTACAAGGATGAATGGGGGAAGGGGGGAATTAATGTTATCATCAAACTAGTTTTATTATAGATGTGTAGACAGTCTATCTCATTTTAAACAAACCAATCATTGTCATTTTTATTTTATCTCTGTATGCATTTATTGTATTTAATGTCTAACTAAAATGTGTAAGCCATTGAATAAAGACTGTATTTTTCAGTCATGATTAAAATAACGACCTATCACCAGTTTGTGTTAAAACATTAAAAAGAGTATGATTTCGTGATTTCACTATCTGATACTAAACATTTAGATGAGAAAGCAAAATAAGCAAGTGGAGTTAAGTTAATTTGTAATTTATCTATTCAATTCTTATTATCAAGTATCTATTAATTAATTCAATTTGTGCTTTAAGAGCTTTTAGTTAAAAATCAAGTTACTTTATTTTGTAAGTCTGCGTTCTTACAAACTTATTATTCAAATTATTATTCTAATTGTACCTAAGGTAGGGTTTCATTCTGGTCGTACTTAGCAGTTATTTCTATAAACGTGGCAATGGTGAATACAATAAGTTAGCCAGACATTTTGAAAAAAAACAAGAAATCTCCCTTTTATTTCAAAGAAAAATAAGGACATTATTAAATATATATTAAGTAAACATTTAAAACTAAAATCTATCCTGTGATAGAATACATGTGCTACAAATCTGAATAAAAGTTTTATATGTCTTTTTCACTAAATTTTGTCTTCTAATGATTATTTAATCTTTACTGTCCACTTTACTCACGAAATACCAGTCCATATTATGTTAGCTTCCTTCAATATCACAATTACTTAAAATCCTCCATCTTCATCGTTGAAAGTGAGTCTGTCCAGCCGTCTTATAACGTGACTGTTTCACAAGGTGATTCGAACAAGACTACTCTGACTCCTGACAAAGACTGAGTAAAGCCACGCTTCCTTCTTGCTTGGAAAGACGCTCTCGCTGAGGCTCATGGGAAATATTCCGTTTCATAGTGTCCGAAAGGGGTTCGGCTTTCGAATTGCTTTCACCTTACGCTGCATTAACTTAGAAGGTTACAAGTCTATTTCACCTCAAGCGCACAATTTGAAACTACTCTTTCACTTGTTTAGTTTTAAGTTGTTTATTAGTAATCATTAGGTTATTATTATTGTTCATTTGAAGATTGTTTAAATACATTTTATAATTATGTAAGAGAAGCGAGTTGAAATTATAGTTTTATGAGCTAACCCTTTGTTCGGGCGTCATATTTGTAAGAGAAGCTTACTTAATCCTTTGTTTTTCAATTAAATTAAGTGACTTTGGTTTGTAAGTCTGCGTTCTTACAAACTTAACATTAAATTTATTATTGTTTCACCTGAAGGGCAAGGTATCAATCTTAATCGTACTTAGCAGTTACTCCTACAACATGGCACATGGTTAACACAATAAAACTAGCCAGACATATTTAGAAAAACAAGAAATCTCCCTTTTATTCTATTCAAAAACAACAACTTTATCATGTTTCTCCACAGGAGAATTACTAAAAACTAAAATTCATTATTATGAAATATAAGAATCAAACATGTATAGAGTTCAAAAGTTAGAGTTTTTCACCATACCTTTTAATTTAGTTTATCTCATGATTACTAAGTTTTAAAGTGTTCCACTTTACTCATGAATTACCAGTCCATATATTTAAGTTTGGTTCAAAATCACAAACACTAGAAATCCTCCATGTTCGTGTTGAAAGTGAATCTGCCCAGTCGTCTCATAACGCGACTGCTAGATGCTGAATCCTGACAAAGATTAACTACATATTAACGAAGACTGACTGCTCCACCCGCTGAACTAAGACTGAATAAGGCACGCTTCTTGTTGCTTGGCAAAGCTAATGCTGAGGCTTATGGGAAGTCTCTCCAGGGTTTCATTTCCTGCCAGAACGGACTTCTGCAACGTCTGTTGGTTATCTGACGCGCACAATTTGAAATTATATTTTAACTTGCATTGTTTTAAACTGTCTATTAGTAATCATTAGGCTACTCTTATGATGATTGTTCAATTACACTTTACAATTACTTATTTCTATTATACAATGCTTATTATTTCTATTATTAGTATCTCTTTATTATTAATTGAATGTTTAATTATTTTTTATTAATTACTGGTTGGAGATTGTCCCATGCTTACAATTACTTATTATTATAAAATACTTATTATTTCTATCATCCTATAATTAGTTCATATTTATTATTAATATTAAATAATGTTTTATTAATTACTGGTTGGAGAGTGTCCCATGCTTACAAATTGGATGTTATGTTTAATGTTTTCAATATTTTCTTTTATTAAAAGCCCTGGCTATAGTATTAGATTTTAAATAAAAACTATGTATATTATAAATATCAACTGCAACACTCCTCTTTTATAATTTCATTAAACACAAATTTAATGATCAAGTTTATACAAGAAAAGTTAATAAATGAAATAAGCTTTGTTATACTGCTCTCTTTATCTTGGGGTTCCGTTAAGTTTTAGCTAATACATAGATATTATTGATCTAGGCCTAAGTGTACAATGATTAAAAAACAACAACAAAACAAATACAAATAGTTGAGAAGATCAATTTTTTTTTTTAGTATGTCCAAATATTTGATAAATTGGTTTAGTATTACCTTAGTCTCTCTTCCTCTATTCCTTAATTTTGATTTTTTTTTTTTTTTACTCAAATTATTACTAATTAACATTTATTATCAACTATCTTCAAATTCTTTTGTTAAACCGTTATTATCACTTTACATACAAACTTTGGATTTACTCTGGATATAAAATCATTTTATAACCATTTCATTGCTACGGTCAAACTTTGTGCATCTTCCCCTGGTAAGATCTTAGGCGGAACTGATCTAAAACTAAGCTTAAATCTACTTTTTTTTTACGGAATTCCGTACTATTTTTCTTGTACACATGACCCTTATAGTTTATTTCTTTTTATCCTTTTTTTTATGACTAGGCACTTTGAACACATTATATGTTAATTCAACACAACACCTTTTAATACCTCCACTTTATCTTATCCCTACTTACTTCATGGTCTATTTCTAGTTTTTACAATAGTTATTTTTAACTTTTCAGCAATATTTTTTATCACAACTCCATTACAAAATTTCTGTATATCTTGAAAAAATATATATTTTAATTACTATATGATTTATATAGGCTTTTTTGTGGCTTTTTGCTTATTCCACGATTTTTTTATTCCTTACATACCTACATACTAACTCTAAAATTTTTGCATCTAAAATTTTTGTTAATACACAAATACATGTTATGCACCTTTCTGAGAAAATGATATATTTTACAAATTTTGTTACGTAAAAAGTAAAAAATAGCTTAAAAGTTAGAACTATTTTTGAATAATTCATAAAAATAGGTCTAATTTTTTAGCTATTTTCCACTTTTTACGTAAAAATTTGTTTTTCTAATCACAATAAAATTATAAAATCAAAACTATATTAATTAAAGTATAAGACTAATGTTTGAATAAAAAAGAAAGAAGATATATTCATCAGTCAATTGATTTCAGTTTGAAGTTAACAGTTGATCAACTTATTGGCATCTCCCCCTCCCCTCATGGCAAGATCAATTTTATTCTTGTTTATGCGGTAATAAGTCATCAGACTGACTTGACTTATTTCCTTTTATCTCCTATTGGAGCATAGGGCGTCCAGAAGAGCTCTCCATCTGTCCCTGTCTCCAGCAAGTGCTTCTTCTGACACCTTGCTGGTTCCAATCTAGGGCCTCTTTCTCAATAGTTCCGTCTGGCTTCCTCAGTGTATGTCCTAACCACCTCCACTTCCTCTCTCGAATCTGCAGTTTAACCCGAATTTGACCTGATTTCTCCATAAATCCTCGTTTGTAATGACCTCAGGCCAATGAATGTTCATGATACGGCGAAGACACCTATTGATGAAAACTTGCAGCCGAGACGTAATTAAACTTGTAACTTTCCACGTCTCACTTGCATACAGCAAAACAGACTTAACATTTGTGTTGAAGATGCGAAGCTTCATTTTCTTTGAGATGTTTCGATTTCGCCAAATCGGGTACAGTTGTACAAAGGCGGCGTTTGCTTTTTTAATGTGAGTCTTCACATCATCATCAGCTCCTCCACTTGTTGAAACAACACTTCCCAAGTAAGAAAAAGTGTTGACCTCTATTTCTTCTCCATCGCAGTTTAGAGCTTGTCTGTTTTCTGCATTCATCTTCATAACTTTAGTTTTCCGATGATTTATCTTGAGTCCTGCCGCTTTTATTAAAAACAAAACCATTTCATCCAACGTAGTGCGTCTAGATAAGCACAAGCAGTATATTCCGTGTTGTCATTTTCATTATGTAGCGAAAAAGATGTATTTTCAAATTTAAAAATTAGTTTTCTTCTTTCAATCAAAATCTAAACAGTTGACACCAATTTTTCCTATTTAATCAAAAAATTTTAAATGATCAAGACGTTTCCAGTTTTACAATAGAATTATTTCCAAATGTGAAATAAATTAAAATCATGTTTATCTTTGGGAAATTAAAATAAATTATAATTAATAAATTCACCCCTATATTCAGCTTATATTTTGTTACATGTTATATGTCTCATGTAAATCCATACGTTTGATGCTTTATTTAAACATCTTTTTATTCAAATTTGTAAAACCAAGCAATATTTTATTTATAATAAAAAGTTCATAAGAGGATAGAACATATTTTTCTCTGGATTTAAATATCTATGTATATGTTTGTTAAACAACTTATCAAGCTGAATTACCAATATTTGTTACAAAGGTTTGTGAAGACCCTTATGTAACATACTATGTCAGTAATCTCTAAGGACTGATTACAATTGAGTGAAGTTGACACGTTATAATAAATTAATACATTTATTACTTGTGCTTTATTCCTTGTTCTACAAAGTAATGGTTTAAAATGCTAAGTTTGGAGATATTTAGTAAGGTTAATGAGCACTAATTGTAATTGATAATCACCTATTATTATAATAATCGTAATTGGTAAGCCCTGAATCGTCTCATCCCAAGTATATACATACACATTTTACATTCACCTGGTATGATGGATTAAGAAATTCGACTACCTATATCTATCTATCTTTGGTGGTGATCTGCTTGGTTGTTATTCATAGTTGCAAATCGTACGGTGCTTTTCATAGTCACCAGTGATTGCCACATAGGAGCCATATTTTTACTTAGGATTGTAAGTCTAGTTACTTTCTCCATAGTATCAAAACCATTGTAATTCTCACAGCTCGATATAGAATGAACCAACTGATTATTGAATATTTTAAATGAACTTGATCTCTTAAGGGTTTGGTTTAATTGTTGCAGCTGGAATCTACGAAGAATTGCTTCACTTCTCCATGGATAGTAATGTGAAGTCCTCAAGCAAACGTCCACCTTTACTGCGGCAAACTAGTATCTGTATGTCTCCTAAACACGGCGTTCCTAGAGATCCACACACTGGCAAAGGTAAGTGTTTTAGTCTTGAACCCTCTCCTGTCCAAACACCTCACCCAGTATCTGCTCTTCTGTATAACCCATTTATGTTATTTTCTATATTGTAGTATGTTCTAGTATCAACTATAGGAACTAGTATAGGATTGCTATTGATAGACATGTTATACATATAATTGATTAAAACCACTTGATTTTATTAGTTCAATGTACACGATATTCATTTTTTTCCCTTTAGTATCTTCCCTATTATAAATGACAGTCAATTGTTAAGGTCGAGTGAAATTGATCGAGCTTTATTTATTGACACCGGTGAACCATCTCTTTCCTGATGAAGATACCAGCTACAAATATCATATGTTGCTAGTCTTACATTCTAAAACATTTTTTCCAGGTTCCGAAACTTTTATAACTCATTTTTTAAAAGCAGTTTACGGTAGTGACATTTAAAATTTTTGATGACGCCTTGGTACATTGGTTGTTGTACACTTGTCCACTTTGCTAGTAAGAACACCAAACTGATGTTTATGTTTATGAAATTCAATTTTGGGTGGGCTGCACAGTTGTCAACTAAGAAAAGAATGTTTCTGTTTTTTTTTTTTTTTTTTTTTTTTTTGGTGAAAGGTCCTTATCCCTCTTTCTCAGTTCATCTTTAAAAATTGCAGGCATCATCCACGCTTTTCTGTTGACAGTATAATTTACTGGAAGTTTTTTAATGTTTTTAAAACATCTCGGTCAGAAGCTTTTCACAATAACCAGGAGCTTCCTTTTTTCGGTTCCAGTCATATTTGCACAAACAAAAGCAGTAAATCTTTTTTTCGAAAGCTTCCCGCCTAACACATTTTTAAATTGGAGGGTCTTATCTTGTGTTAGCTTATAAAAAAATACAATGTTTCATCCCCGTTAAAAATTTCTTAATCTTTATATGACTGTCTAAGAATTGGCCTTGTGTTATGTATCCAATCACAAGTATCATTCTCATCCAAGGTCTTCACTTCACCACATATTTATGCAAAGGAAATCTAGTGTCAAGCTTTAAATCTATCTAGCCAGCCATCGGAGCATGTAAAGTCAACACCAAACAATTTTCTGGACTCTGTTGCTTTCTCTTTTAGAAGCGGTCTACTCACAGGAATATCGGAACTGCAACATTGTTTGAACCATTTCAGCAATGCTGCATCCACATCAGTCTGATCACATTTCCTAATTTTTTTAAATGTTTTCTCCTTCAAAGCTTTAAGAATGTTGTCCTTGTTTTTTTAAAATTGAACCAACAGTTTAATTCACTAGCCCAAACTCATGGCATACATCTGCTATTTTACGTCTACTCTCACATGCTCTTATTATTCACACTTTGTTTTTAACCTACAACGGCAGAACCTTTCTTTTTACACTACAACTCACCATAATTAAGTTGGAAATGTTATTGAAAACTGTAGAAAAAATTATGAAATTATAAGAAGAAACAAACATTGTATACTTAACCAAAACTGAAAAGGAACGATAGCCAAGCGTACTTGTACTAAGATGTGATTGTGCTGTAGTGTTGCAAATGTCACTGACCTAGACTTGTAGCTGACACCTGACCTGCTTGTAGAAGGGATGGGGCGGGGTGACACATCCATTCCAAAAATACTTTACAGTTGTTTTATGAGTCACAAAATAATGCCCCGTAATTCTGTCGATCACTTTCTACATTCCTACGCTTTTATGTGGCTCACAATGCATAACACAAGTTAAATACATTTTATAACAAAATCAAGAGTATATCAATGAAGGTTTTTAAATGTCGTTATAACTGTGGAGTCCATATTTATTGACAATACAACCGGGTGTTTTATAATATTAATGAATACAGTTGGCCGGGACTTAATAACAATTGATGTTACTTCCGTATTGACAATACAGCCAAGGCCGTAATAACCCAGTTCCACTGTATAATGCACTACGTGACTAGAACAAAGAGATCGTTAGTAATGTAATGGTACCTGTACTTATTCCAATGTATGACTACTTTCCGCGGTTTATTCAAATGCCAATTTATGATTTCTTCTTATTTCAATTTCATAAAGTACAATACTCCTGATGAAGTACATCAGCAGGTTAGGTATCCCCATGGGCTCACTATAGTTTCCCCTCATCATCCTATGTACTGCCAAACTCTTTGCTATTTTCAAGCTCTTAACACGTTAGCTGCCACCGGCCTATTTTCGAATGTTCGGCGTAATGCCAACTTTAATTATTTTTTGATATTTTTACTTTAATTGTGTTTATAATACAGTAATACAACAAGATATACTTTAAACTGTTAAAATAAATTGTTTAAAAATTTATAACCTATCGGGTCGACCGCGATTTTTTTTCACCGAATATTGATTGACAAAAAAACTCGCCGACCCGATTGGTCGCACGTTCATAGTGGCGTATATTTCGTTTTAGAGGTTGGGGTCAACTCTCAAAGTAAGAATAAGCATCTCTACTCCATTACGACCTTCAGTGAAAATATTGAAAAGACTGGACATCACCACTTGTCTGAAACGGCAGTATTTTTAGCAGTGGCGGCGATAGCGGGCCCGCGGTGCGAGAGGGCACACGAGCCTTGATCGGGATTTTTCGGGAAATTATACCGGGACCCGGACCCGCGACAGGCCCTGCCACACGGGCCCCCCCCCCCTCTATCATAACAATATTTTTATGAGTATTGTCAAGAAATTACTAAAATAAGGTAAAATGTCTTCAGACAAGATTGTGCATCGTGTTTCCAAAACGGCAATAACCATTATATTTTAGAGAGCAGTATTTATTATTTAATGTCTTTATACGAAGTATGTGTATTGTTTACCGTTGGCTGATAAGTAATGCAGCTATCGCTATGTTGCGCATCGCGATGACTCACCGGCGCCGGCCGGCGAAAAGATAAACTCCGAAGATTAAAATTTTAAAATAGCATCAGGTATCAAAAATATCACTATATTTTGTGAAACGTGTCCTGGAAAACCATTTCTTTGCGAAGATTGTTTTAAGAACTTACATAAATAGGCAAGATCCTTGTGAACTCTGGTAGTTTTTCTGTAAGGTTGTATTTTTTCACATTTTGTGCTTTATTTTCTCCGATGCGACTTGAAATTTTCTTTTATATTTAAGATGTGTAGAACTCATGTTTGTATACACGCATTTTAATGACAAAACACCTGTTACTGCTTCTGTAGCAAATAATGTAATGTTAACTGTCCATAAATAACTTCATTTCATTTGAAAGTATAATTTAGCATAGGCATATAACGTGTTGCCAAATTAAAAAAATATTCTGACAAATACGGTTTTATATTTATTACATTCCTAACAAAAAACATTACAAATAGATTCAAGTTTTATTCATATTTCAGCACTAAAAATAATGTAAAACTTTAAAATAAAATGTGCCGACCCGATCGTTTATTAGCAGATGATATATAACTGAAATTTAAAAAATGTGTTGACGAAATTAACATTCAATAACATTTTTAATATTGTGTTCTCAAATTATAACTCTTTAAAAAGTTCCCAAAGACCACTGATAAACGTCACGGATCGATTTACTTAAGCCTTATAAAATCCCGCAGCCGACCCGATCGGGTCGGCCGATGTTTCTAACTAGACGAGCTGTGCCGACCCGATCGGGTCGGCGTGGCAGCTAACGTGTTAATACCGTTCGATCTGGTTCCCAGAATTGTCTTGTATGTTTCAACTACAAAAGTGCTCTACAGTATATTTATTCTAAGAACTCTTAGTTGTGGGTATTATATATTATATACACAATTTTCATAATGGGGAGAGAGTTGTTCTTCTGCTCGATACTTGAGCATTGTGAAATACTTGGAAATATAAAAGAGATTTAGCAACATAGAAATGTTATCTGAACGGTTTGTATGAAGGAAGAATGATTTTTTTTTCCCCCTTCTTTTTTTCCTTCTTCTTTTTTTAATGGTGAAAAGTTATCGGTGGTTACCAACACTTCAACTCAATAGAGCAAAAATTGCTTTTTATCTTAAAATTAAAATATGAATTAAACTAAGCAAAAATGGTATAAGTATACAATTTAAACAATAACGGTGGTACACTTTGACCAAATTAAATAGACAGCGACATAACATATTACAAGGTTGTAAGTAGGCCCTGCAACAATCAGTCAAATAATTTTAAATCTTATCAGATAACACAAGACGGACAATACGCGATCAAGTATCTCAGCACCCAATAACGCTCAAATTAAATTGGTTGGGACAAAAGTTTTACTTATCCCTCTTGAAACAATACAATCACCGAGAATGTGCTTTGCTGTCCTAACACAATAGACATGTTTTCTATTAGATACCCATTAGTAATCATGGAATGACTGATGTCAATGCGGCTAATTGCTACTTCCTCTCCACGATGGGAAAAATTTGATGTTTTCCACGGATGGGTAGTATCTTTTATTTCTCTCAATTTATTATGTACTACAGCTGTCCATTCTTCCTTTTTGTACCTCAAAACTGATATATCCACCAAAAACCAACATTATTTTATTGGCCCATCATTTAACTTTCTCTATATGAGTACATAAAAACAGTTGCACTCTGTGACATTCCGTTATAAGGTTATGTTCAACCCCATCAATTTTCTCACTTATCTTCAAGGTAAATTAGAAGAATCAATATTATACTAAACAAAGTAAACTAACAAAAATTAGGTTTCTACAGTTTTGAAAACTTAGAGCAAAATTAAAGACCTGAAAATATTTGTATGGTACATCAAATTATTCCTTTAATAGCTGTGCTAAGCTATTACATAGTTTTAATAATTTTAACAAAATTTTGTAATAAATAAGGCAAATTAATCGTAGCCAAATTCTTAGTTAAAAAAGGTGTGATGTGTACTATTGAGTTTATTGCTAATGAAGCTTACTTTATGTTACAGCTGTTCAAGAGAGAAATGCTTATGCAATGAGTGTATGGCGAAGAGTACGTATGAAACTGGAAGGAAGAGATCCGGATCCTGGAAGAAAGTATACCGTTCAAGAACAGGTGAGACAATACTATAATGATACTGGATCCAGGCAATCATCTTAGTTCTTCTTACTTCCACTACACTGATGTTCATTAATTGTATAAAATGAACAAATACCATAAAATAAAGATTTCTATCTTTGTAGTTAAGTTTTCTCCATATTAAACTCAAAACCAAAATTAAGTTTCCTCAACTATAACAAGATAAAATAAACAGTAATATCTATAAGTTCTACCCTTTTACACGTCTTCAATATATTTTTTCCCCTTTGGACAAATTGTGAATCTCTAATTGGCCTCCGGCACTTTGGCTATTAACCTATTGTGTTCCCCTTTTTCCGTGTTAAATATTTTATATTACATAATCAACGATAGAAAAATGCAAACATTACATATGGACACTGTGTGACCATTATATATGGACATATATGCTGTGACCTTTTATGCTATTTAACTCTGTTTTCTTCTAAATTATTCGTTTCCGACACTTTTAATCTTTTGACTTGACATTTATAAACCTTTTTATACAACATAATATGTTCTTCAAATCAACAAGTAAATAAAATAGTAATACAACGTTTTTATTTTTACTTTTCAAATTTTCTTTTGAAATTGTACATCCTTTGTACTTATGAAATGAAAATGTATCTACGAATGAAGTGTATTGCAAGTATACGGTTTTCTTCTATATATTATATATATGAATACATTTTGAACCTAACTTAAAATGTTCTATTTTAATTAATGAAATTAATTTTAATTTTCGTTTAACAAATACAAATTTGATTTATATTATTTTTTTATTGGATTCTCTAAAATTATTTTCATAAATAAAAAATAAGAGTTTATAATCATATTATTTTAATCAATTTAAATTTTGTAAAAATCGTATATGTTTTATATTGCCTTTTTGAGATATCGCCTACAGTGTATTAAAACAGAATTAATTTGTCGACGAGAGCCTTGAATTTTTTTACTTCAAGCCTTGAAATGCTTGAAATATCCTTAAATTTTTTGAGTCTAGACCACTGGACATCCTGATTATCAGAAGTTTTGCTCTAGCTGGTTGCCAAATATAACACAGTATATAACAAGAGATTTAGTAGTATTTTCGCTTTTCTCCCTATATAGAAATATAATTATGATGATAAAGTTGATGAATGTTTGTCATATTATGTCACTGATGATAAAATGTGGGTGTCTCATATTATACCGGGGGGAAGAAGAAAGAAAGAAAAAAATTCTATTCAGAATACCATTTGCACTGTTTGGGGTGGGGGGGGGGGATAAGTATGGGAGTTTACTTATTGATTTTTTGCCACAGTGAACAACAATAAATGCTTGTGAGATCTTTTTAAAAGTGTTTTGTGCAATCTAAAAGGTGAAGTGTGTGTAATGAGATGCTGGGTTGCTTCCTGATAATGCCCACACATTATTGCTCAAACTCAAAATCACATCATGATATTTTGCTGGGAATAAATGCATCATAGCTCAGATCTAGCACCATGTCATTTTTACATGTTCTGGATTTAACGAAGTTTCTTTGCCGTTCAGCACCATGAATATGTCAAAAGAGCTGTTCAATAATGGCTGTATTTTCAGGTGACATTCTCTGTATATAGTAATCAAAAATTGGCTCCAGACTAAATGGCTTTATATTGTGAAAAAGAAGTTTAAGGTATGGCCATTGTTTTAATAATGAAATTGTTTAAAATATATTGTAATTATTTTTTAGTAGCCTAACTGTTAACTTTCTAAACACACCTGATATCAAAAAATTGATCTATTAAAAGTACACTAACTTTTACTTTTGAATGTGTTCTGTCGCAATCTAAACTAAAAAAACTCTTAATTTCTTACATTTAATACTAATGTGCTCAAAATAAATAAACTGTTATTTGCAAATAATTGTCCTATTCACGGAATAAATTTAAAAATAATTTTATAACTATTCTATGGGAATTGTAAACTAATTTACTGCTCTAATATATTATTCTTTTAAATTACTTTTTACATACAGAGCCAGCTCAGTAGAAAACCAAATTAATTCCTATGTTGTTAAAAATACAAGAAATTTGTTAGTATATTATATGCCTACAAAAATGAATAATTATGTTTTAAGTATAAATATAAAAAGTTATAGATTAAACACACTTTTAAATATTTTATTTGATTAAATCTTTGTAAGTAGCAAATAAATATGGACATAAAGTAAACAATACAATAATGAAAATATATTTAAATAAGAAGAAGAACCTATGTCAAAGTAAAGACTTAATGAATAAAACAGACACTTTATATAAGACATTCTTTTTAATGTGTATATCTAATGTTTAAATCATCTGAAATTTTTGATTGAAACACCATTTGATAAGCTGATTCTATTAGCCTTAATTTGTATTTAATTGTTTAACCCATAAACCACACTGAGACAGACATGTGTGTGGTGATGAGCGATGTGCTGTGTCATTTCACCCACTAAGAATCATCCTACCACAATAAATAATATACCATTTTAAAGTTAATGTTCCAAATATTCATATTCATTTAACCACAATACTAAAAAACGTTATAAATAATATTAAATTAATTGTTAAAGTTTGTTTATTTCGCGCCAAACAAGTAATGCAACAACTGCGTAGTCATGAAACACAAATTGACACTATTCTATACAAGGATTCTTCATCTTTCGATCTGTGCTTTCCAAATCTTTCTAATTTTTATAGTTTTTGGATCAATAATTTTAACACGTTTTTACACCCAAAAAATCACATTTTTTTTTCAATTCAACTTTGAGCCTAGTAAATATTATTGTATCAGAATGTGTTATATATCATTGTAAATGTAATGTTTCAACCTTTCATAATCATGTAACCGAACTTCTATACAGCAAAAGGTACAAATTAAAGCATCATATGTAATTGGAGTGTTTTGCCGCTAGAAAGGAGCACTTCATGGTTCTTCTAAATTTCTTCTTCGCAGTAGTAGAAAAAACTGAAAGATTATATAAAAATTAAGATTGAAATCTTCAATGTTGACAAGGCACTCTCAAGGGCAAACCGGAGAGGAGTAAATTATTGGAGCACTTTGTAGAATGTATATATCTTGTAAACTGTAAAACTTACGATAATTTCAAAAATATAGTTCGAAAGACAAAGAAAAATACTATAAGATATGTTCAACTTGTGTTATTTGGGCAAGAATTACCTTTTACAAAAACTATATCATCCATGAGTTTACATTTTCTTATATAATGATGTTATGTCTGGTAGATCAGTCTCTTGGAATAATAGTAAACTTTATCAAATTTTTATCTTTCGTGAGAAGGATTTTGGGATACATGACTATGAAAGATTGAAACATTACCTTTACAATGATATATTATACATTTCGGTAAAATAATATTTATTAGGCTAAAAGTTGAATTGAAAAAAATGTGATTTTAGCATGTAAAAACTTGTTAAAATTTTTGATTTTGTTTCATTTTTATAGATTAAGAACTATATAACAGATAGAAAGATTTGAAAAGCACAGATCGAAACAGGAAGATTTGATCTGTAGAACAGTGTTGTGGTAGATTTGTTAGACAGAAATATGGATTTGTGAAAATTAGAGAAAGAATGACGTAAATTTGTGTTTTACAACTGCACAGTTTTTGCGTTCTCGTTTGTTGCAAAATACACAAACTTTACCAATTAATTCAATATTATTTTTAACGTTTTATGGTTGTTTTTTTTGCATGGTTATGCATCAATGGAACATTAGCTTTTCAACGGCACTTTTTTTTTATTGCAGTAGGATTATTGTAAGTGAGCGAAATGTAAAATAACAAAAGTCCCAATGAACGACACTGACACGTCATTCATAGACACTTAGTGTCGTAGAGGTAGTTTGAGGATTAAAGTTATTTTATGAATGGAAAACAATGTAATGTGACTATTATGTTATAGGTTGAGTGGGCAATAAATGAAGCAACAAGTCTTGAGAATCTGGCATTATTATACGAAGGTTGGACTCCATGGGTTTGAACTATTCCAGCCACGACTTCTGGTCATTGGCAACAAATAAGTAACTCTTTCCTGCGTTCTTGAACCAAGGCGAGGATAAGAGAGAAAGGTGAGGCCTGGGATAGGTCTTTAATGGAGGACGTCCGAGACGGCTACATGACGTTGGCCCCGCAGCGACTTCCCTCCCACCCTACGTTGGATAAGTCATTTTACTTTCATTCTATTATTTACAATAAATTTTGTGCATTGTATTGGTTTATATTTTTAACAATCAGTTGATATGGACGGTTAAAATTGTTTGTGTTAAAAGAAAGAAATAACAACTGGTTTAACAATCATAGTAAACATACTTATTGAAACTGTCACTACTGTCATTTTATTTATTTTATAAAATATAAAAATTGTGTCTAAATGTTTGTGACATATAATTAATTTATTTTGTTTTTAATTTCCAAGTGAAGATTCAGATAAGATTTATATTTTATCAAAACGCAAAATTTAGATTTTTGTCAATTATTTTTTTGAAATTTTGTTTTTAAGATACATTTTCCATCATATGTATTTTAGTTGGGTAATGTCTGACTAAGTTTATTGAATAATATATATATATATATATATATATATATATATATATATATATATATATATATATATAACTTATGTATTATACCTAAGTATATAACATTTTTTTCTGAAGTAATACCATAAAATATTGAGAGCATCTTAACATAGGCCGATTGTTGGGGCTGGAAAATGAAGATGTGTATTTAATATTAGCTTGTATTTTCAACAAATCTATTACAGCATGATTTATTAACATAGTTTTTGTAGTCACCATATGACTTTGCAATTACGTATAAAATCCGATGTTAAATTCCAATTTGTCTTATAAAATACAAATATTTTTTAAGAGATCCAAGATCAAATGTATCCAAACCGATGTCAAATTTGAACTCTGTTCTCAAAAATGTGTGTGTGTGTGTGTGTGTGTGTGTGTGTGTGTGTGTGTGTGTGTGTGTGTGTGTGTGTGTGATTATTACTTTCATAAATATCGTACCATTAATACATATTCATCTTTGTAGTCAACCTCTGTTTTCACTTCTTATGCCGTTTCTACCTAAATCATTCTACCCCCAAAACAAATACAGAGCTTTTTAAATCGTTACCACCAACCATCCCTTAGATAAATGTGTTGATAACTATTCACCCTCAATCGGTAAATGTTTAAAATTAAATAATTTCATTTCTTTCCATCCTACATCACACATTTTATATAACAAATTGGTTTCCTTTATTACATAATTGGAAAGTCAAAAATTGTACAAGATAACAACATAATAAGATGTTACACTGATACATCAGTGATTTATATTTATTATTAAGAGCTTGTTAATTAATTGTGCTCAGATGTTTAACAATAGTTAGCCTAAATTAGTTTTAAAATTTGATTAATAATTTATTTAAACTATTATTTTTTAGTAGAAAATACAATATTTAGTAAATATTGAACTAAAAAATAATTCAGATTTTATTTCTGTCAAATACATTTTTGTTTAGTAACAGTTTTAAAGATTATTTTTCATTACACTTAAATACAATATTTAAAGTTATATTAGAAGTAGATTTATACTCTGGATCTATCTTGTGAAGATTGGTTTAGTATTTAATATAATTGAAATATTGAATCTATATGTTAAAATATGACTTTCATGATGAAACCATATGATTTGTAGAGTGTCAATCATAGATTGGTTTTGCCCCACCTAATGTTGTTATGAAGCTTGTTGAATTATTTGAATTTCTAATTAATACTCTTGAGTCAAGCATGTTTAAGCCAATTAGAAGTGAGAGACAATAGTCTCAGGTTCATATATGGTGATCATACAAGTATTATAAGAAAATGTAGACATTTATCACATCATTTATACATTAATAGAAGCTCTATCTATCTCACTTCATTGTGACTTTATTTCACATTGAAATTACATTGAAGATTTTTATCATTTCTGTGGTATTTTTCCTTCATTCGGTTTAACAAACAAGTGATTTGAATTTAATAAAATATTATTGAATATCATACCTTTATGCTTTAGCCGTAAAATTTAAGTATTTCATGCCTATCGTTTTTAAGTTCAAAGTCTATAAAATACCCTTATTTTACAATTTATAATTTGCATACGTTATATTACTTTAAACTATTATTAGGCTTTTTTGTGAAATAAGTAACATATAAAAGTACTAGATGCTCAACTAAACATCACATCATTGCATTACATTGTATAATAAACAAAAGTATTAGATGCCTAACTAAACATCACATCATTGTATTACATCGTATAATAAACAAAAGTATTAGATGCCGAACTAAACATCACATCATTGTATTACATCGTATAATAAACAACGTTTGACAAGCCCAATTTGATTTCTGCTATATTTTATCATAATGCTATTCATGGGTAGGAACTCTGAAACCTTTACTAAGTATCGGTAAAATTATAACTTTTTTTAAATTTGGTTCTGATAGATTCCGGAGATTATCGAATGTTTGTCACACAGATATATTATAAAGAATGTAGAAATTCTGTAACCCAACATGGATGATTTTAAACCTAAAAGCCTATTAGTAGTTGCTGCCTAGTTTCTTCTTTGTGTCTGTAACCAAAGTAATTCATAATGAGATTAGAACAATTTGGTATGTGCATTTGGTGGATTTACTTGTTATAAAAATTTAAATATTAATACCAATAATAGTAATAATATTCCTTGGAGCTTCTCCGCAGTTTAATCTTTTATGGTGAGAGAACAAATTGTGTGCTCAAGGGAGTGGATGGCTCTGACATTTACAAAGCTGCCTCTTCATTTTAATTGCTAAGCTACTTTTCACCACGAAAGAATGGTTTGTTCATCTTAAGCAAAAAGTAATCTGAGTGAATGATTCTCTTACTGCATGGTAATAGGAGATAGATTGTCCAATCAGTCGTGGCACACCAGGCTTCTAAGAGTATTTGTTTAAAGTATAAATATTTTTGATTTGATTGTGTCTTACATTTATTGCCAACATGGGTTTTAGTTTATCAAATTGGCAGGGTAAATCCTCCTAATACTTTTTATGTTGTGAAACTATGATTTAGTCTGCAAAATGAGCTTTTGTTAAACTATGAAACTGTAAAATTTTGACGTTTTCAACTCAGTGGGTCATCTGGCACAACTAATTCCATTCTCAATTATCTCTCTATTCCTGCTTCTTCTCCACCTGTCTTCAGTCTATACCCTTAGTTTGGATATTCTTCTGAACTCGGACCTTCCATCTTTTTCGTAACTTTCCTATAGGTGTTCTTCCTTTTTAATATTAACAATAAATTATTATTCCCTCTAATGCTCTTTTAAGCATTCTGAATCCTCCATCTTCATCGCATGCCCAAACACCATTTCCAATGTTTCCTCTTAGATTGTCTATTAGAGCGATTCAACCTTGAGCCTTTCCCTAAGATCTTCATTTTTTTTATTTTATCAATTCTTGTAACATTTTCCATTCATTTAAAAAATCTCATCTCTGTCGCTTGCATCTGCTCAGGTCTTTCTTCATCCATGTCTCTTTGATGCACATATTAAAATTAGTTGATAGCACTTTTTATACATCATTGATTAATCACCTTTATTACATCCTTTATGTTCTATCACCATATTACAGCCTTCACCATATTGTATAACTGGCCACTCCATATCCTGTATCCTATCTCTTCTTGTATCTTACCATTAGTGGTGATTTTGGTTCTAGGTAATTGACTTCATCTATATTTGCTAGATTCTGTCCGTCTAGTTCTCTGTTTTTGTCTGCATTCAATATCTTACTATTTTCGAAATTGATATCCAATCCGTGCATCCCCAATGCTTTTACCCATTTGACTAGTTCTCTCCCTCTCTCTTTTTCAGGTCTTTCCCAGTTTTCTCCCATACCGTGACTCATCCGAATATGCTATCATTTTCAGTTCTTCTATATACTCTACAGCATTATATTTCTGTGTTGACTTCATCCATTATTACGTTAAAGAGGAAGGGTGATATAATACGACATTATCTCACTCACCTTTCTGTTTGAAACAAGTCAGTCAGAGTAGAGCTAATATTCATATATAAAATAGAAATCAAACCACCACCTTTTACTTTAGTAAAGTATATTTTTTGCTAAGTTTAATTTAGTCATAAATCTTGTCTAGAGATGGTTGAATGATAATGTTTCCTGGTGACATGTTGTGCTCTTGAATTTGTCAAAAATAATCCATGTCTCTGTGTAATGAATATTTGCCATTTTATCCTAATTGACATTCATAAATATGGACTTCACTTGTTTTGATAAAGAAAACAAAGAAATTTCATTTAAAAATAATAATAATAATAATAATTCAAGATTTGGGTGGAGACCTATTTGTTATTATACCAGAGCTTTCTTTATTCTCCATTTTGTTAATACATTACTGAATGTTTTATGTTTCCTCATCAAACATCTTAGAAGCGAGTGAAGAAGATTCAATTAACCTAGTTTTGTATCTCTCTTTCTTAAATTGGCTTACTATTGGATAAATCATGGGAGCCATTTTTATCATACTTTGATTATAGATGATAGTACAGATTGATGAATAATATGTATACGTATATGTGCTACTTGAGTAGTGAGAATGTTCAACATGGATGTTGTCTAAATATAAATACAATAGTTGTAATACTAGAGAAATTGTAATATTTTTAAAGTTTTTTTTTATGTATATGTAATGATTTCAATTATTTTGACAAGGTTGATGAATTTTACTTTTACTGTAAAAAAAGAAAGATGATTTATATAAAGTATAAGGGTTTTATAAGCCATAACTGTAGTAGTTGGTAAATGGTTTATTCATTTTTGTGACAAGGCTGATGAATTTTACTGTAAAAAAGAAAATGATTTACATAAAGTGTGATAAGAGTTTCGTAAGCCAAAACTTATGGTAGTCGATAAATTGTTTATTACCATGGGTATACATCTGCTCTAGTTTCAGTGACCATGGTTTTTGTATGTTTTTTGTTAAGGGCCATAAAATTATCTACAACCATTCTTAGTCAAACGAACACACAAATGAAAAGAAGAATTTCTGGTCAGAAGATGTACTAATTATCGTACATTAGGAACTGCGATTTTTACTTATAAATCAAAAGCTTCATAAAAGAGGTTTGCAATGTTCAGGATTACAGTTCAGAATAGACCAGGTTGGCCATTAGCATTGGTGCTCAGGTTTTTAGACAAGAAAAACATAAAAGACAATAAAGCTCATTTTAAACAATTAAAGGGTTGTAAAAAATTACTATAACTCGAAATCTAGTTGAAAAATAACTTAATAATCTTAATATACAGTGAAATAATCTTAATATAAAGTGATTGTTTTAATAACACCGTGAAGATGTATTAAAGTTAATAACAAATAATAATTATACTTTATTTGTAGTTATATTGATTTATTTAAAAAAATCTTTATAATTATGTAAAAATGATCGTTTGGAAACTATATTAGAAAACAAAAGTTCCCTGGGGTCTGTTTCATAAAAAAATACAAATTCTATTTCATGAAAATACAAGCTAATAAAATATTTAATGAATGTCCAAATGTAAATTAATATTAATATTATAAGTGTTATCGATCACATTTGTTTCATGAAAGGAGAAGATTCATATTTTAGAATATAAAATATAAGCCTGTTTATTTGTATTAGTGCTCTTTAACCTAACTGATAATATGGTTCCTTGCAGTGTTTTCATTTTTACAAAATATAATTGACTTAAGTTCATCCAGTTTATTTAAAAGAGACCAAGGATATTTAAAAATAAAATGTGCACAACATTTTGTTAACTTTTTTCCATACCAACACACAATATCAAAGGCCCAATTGATATTGATCAAATTTTTATGAAATTTCATAGTTTATTTACTCACGCCAATATGCCGAACTACATGTTTATAATAATCATGAGTATGTTGGAAACCACCATAATAAACCGGCTGCCTTTGATAAAAATTCTTTGGCCGAATTGGAAAAATATTTTATCTTCAAAGACATTGTACGCTGTCCATTTTCACGTTTTGAGTGATAACTATCAACCTTTATTTTTCGAAGAGATAGCAACTCGTATGTTACATTGGAGTCTATTTTTATTAAATTGATTTTTTTAAATCTTTTATCAGTTGGGCCTACTTCGAAAATTTGATTATTAAAAACAATTAGTCCATCCATTTAGATCCATTTGCTTGGCCTAGGTGGGACAGTAAAACAGTTGGCTGCTAAAGCAAGTTTGCAGCGTTACGAAGCTCAAATTCTTTCTGCTGTCCAACTTTATGAGTGTGCTCAAAAGAACATTTCTGAAATACATTTTACCTATAATACATAAGAATCAGAAATATTTTTAACTGAACGTTTTAAGCAGTTTGTAACAATTAAAGGCACTCTGAAATTTCATACAGTCATTCCTGAAAGTGTAACAAAACTGACAGTAAAATACTTTTCAGAAGCAAGTAAATCTTTTAAGTAGTTTTATCATTATCTGCAGAAAAACCTATGCTAACAGACTGTACTAGTTATGTGACAGTTGCTTACGACGAAAGATGGTGGCTAGCATAAGTATTGGACACTTCTCTTCGTCCTTGTGGTCCATCACCATCATTCTGCTACCCAAGAAATCCAGATGTTCTGTGGGTTTCCATAACAGACGTACTCTGTCTTGTGTGTCCAGTTACTCCAACAATAAGAAGATATGTTTAACCAGAAATGACAGTTTAGCAAGTAATGAGGCACTATTTAAACGTTCTCAGTGATCTTTGCTACGTTACGAGCACAATGTGTAATTTAAACTAAATTTTTATTCCATGACAGTGTGAAGTGATAATCATGAAATATTTTTAAACTCTTAAACCATTGTCATATAATCCATTATAAGTTAATTGTACTGCAAATCCATCTTTAAAACTCAATATTCTTGAAGGTATGATTATCTCTGTTATATATTTGGTTAATAATAAGTTTGTTTAAACTTACTTATGCCTGAGATTTTATGTCTGCATTTCTGAATCAAAAATACAAACATTTACAAAACCTCATCTAAACAGAAATATTTTAAAGTTAGAATCCATTACCATCCCATTTTGAAACTTTGCACACTGCTTAAATTATTTTTGGGAAATTTTTTTAACATGTGACTTTTTGGAATTCAAATTCAAAATTTTAGTACCGGTATCATTTTTAGAAAAAAACTTTCTCTCATGACTCCTAGATGTTACATATCAAATGAAAGGTAATTAAAAATAGAAGGAAATAACAATACTTCCACGTCTCTGGCTCAATTAGGAGAAGAGCAATTACAATTTTTAAAAAATTGCAATTGTCATAATTCAAAAACAGTTTGACATAAAAAATTAAAACGACGTTTTTCTTGGTCTACATGAATTTTATCTCAGTGTCAAATTTCATCAAAATCTGAGATGGTCAAGTTGAGTGGGTAGACTATACTCTAAAATCCTTTTTTTTTCTATTCAGGGGACTTCAAAATGGATATTTCCATGATACCTCCTCAACATTGGTTTCCTTGATCCACTACACTTTTTTTCTGTTCTATGTAAATAGTCCATATACTCTATTAAGCTGATGTCACTAGTATTTAAAGGAATTCTGACTATTGTCCAATTTCTAGAAATTAAACATTTTATCATTATCATTGTTGAGTCCAATGGGCACAAAATAGTTAAGACCATGCTTTTTTTAAATGTATTTATTTATTTTTGGTGATTGTTGGGAAAATGTATCAAACAATTAAATTTTCATTTGTAAAACTTTTCTTAATGCATATTACTTTGTTAGTGCTTTGACAACAACAATCTACATTTACTTAAATTATGTGAACAATCTAAATTATAAATCGCAGTAAAGAAACACCAGTTGACTTATAATACTAGTGGTACTATTTTATAAATAAACAGTTTTTCTTCATGAAATGGAATTTTATACGCTTGTAATATTAGTAGTTTTATGAAACAAACTCCAGATTAATAATTCTCTTTAGACTTTTGTACAATATGAAGAACTTTTTGTGTGTACGTCATAGTTTATGATCTGTTTTGCTTAATTTTTTTTTCAATTTAATTTCCATTTATAAAGTATTATCTTTCCCTTCAGTTTTTAATATCAATAATTTCTTTCTTATCTGGCAAATAATGCAAATGAAAGATTTTTATTTATTCAAAAAACTTTAACATACAAATCCTCTTTGTTTAGTTCACTAAAAACATGCTACTTTTATAAATGCAGTTGGGTTCCATTTCCTAGCTCTTACGTTTTGTGAATTTACTTTGAGGAAATGTTGTTTTTCACTCATAAAAAATATTCCTCTTAATATCACATAACCAAAATAATTCTTTTGTTTTTGTAAGTCATGAATACAGATAACATTATATATTTATTTATGTTCATTCCTTTAAATGATATTTATATTGTAGCTGCATTAAAAAAATCTACATGTGGTTTTTATTCCATTTCTGACTCTTGATGTTTGCTCATAATGGCGTTGGGAAACCATTGTAACTGCAGTGTCCTTTAAATTCAGATGCACTCTGTAAAAATAAATTATCATGATTTATGGTTATTTATCTATAGAATAAATAATGTTATTAATTTAAAGTCTGTGTATTTTGAACTCATTTAAATGTTTGATATGTTCAGGTGTAAAGATGTTCTGTCAAAATTATATTATAGATTTCATTTTGTATCATGTAACTCTGTTGCTAACAAATTATTTCTCTGTCTATATTTTCAATTTATATATTAAATAACGTGAGAAATTTAATTTTATCTATCATATGACCAAAGAGTTGTTTTGTGTTTGTTTAACAGTATTTATGGACTCATAATATATTGTAAAATAGTTTATATGTACACATGTAAATTCCTTTTGGCTGTCATTAGGATCAGAAACTTGGTAAAAAACTTAAAAAACATTTTGAGCTTAAAAAGCATTTTTTTCGTACTCAATTTGTATTTTATGATCTATGCCCTGTATTCGGCATACCCAGTTATTAAGAATTCCAACTTATTTGAATTCAATTTAAAATATCATTGCTTGTAATAAACCGAAATTAAACTATTGTGTTTACTTACTTATATTAATAAAATGTAATTTTTTTAAATATCTTATCAGATGCTAATTTAGACTTTAGCATTCATCGTAGTATGTGTGCAAAATTTTAGCTGAACAATAAGCCTTTTAATAAACACTTTACCATTCTTTGTTTGTTTTAAATTGATTCAGTATTTCCAAAATTATAACAATATACATCTGCACTGTTAATATGAAAACCAGAATTTTTGACATATTTTACACATTTTTAACGACAACATATATATTACCAGTGACAAAGTTGGTACATGATTTGATTGAAAATTGAAACTGATAATATATTAGAAATCTGCACAGTAGTTTCTGAGTTATAACCGTTTTTAGCTGCTGAAAAATAGGACATGTAGATTTTAGATAATTTTCTTAAGAATTTTCAGTGACAAAATATATTTTGTTAGTGGCAGAGTTTGTACTTAAAGCTTAGAGAACTGATTTTTTTTTTTTAATTGGTGCTATATTTTCTAAGATTTCACTTTTTTTGGTTTGGAGCAGTTAGGAAGAAATCCGTATTCGTGAATATATTTTTGACATTTCTGTGACAAAAATACATTTGACCAATAACAGAGTTATTTATTACATAATTAAAACTTTATTTAGTATTACAATAATTATTAAAATCATTTCACGTAACCGTGTGTGATGACTTGAGTTGTGATCTCTAAATGGTTCTACGAAATATGTTTATTGGATTGATAGGGGGGGATATGTGGTTTGGTTTCTTAGCTATATTTTGACCAAGTCATATCGATTTGTTTCAGAAACAAATTTTAAAACAATTTTTTTTTTCTTTAGAACAGACCAAATAAAACAAAAAAGGGAAACAGATGATGTCTATGATTTTGATTTGTCAAAATTATGGGTGTCAAGTAAAGTTTTCTAAGCTTAAAAATTAAAATAATACAAATAGTTTAGTACATACAGGTGGAATCTGGGATAATTAATGATATGCATACAATACTCCAATTTTCACTGGGAGAGCTTTGGACACATCCAGTCTAATATAGATGATAAGCAATATAATTTAAATAAGATAATACAATTTGGATGACTATGTTTAAGGATAAAGCTTATTGACACTTTGTTAGAGCAGTTAAGACCCTCTATAGCTTGTCAAATAAATTATAATATAATATAAAACCATTTCAACTTAATTTTAACCAAAAATAAGTATAAGAACGGCATTAAAATCACCTTGATCCTCCTACAATAAATTTGTTTCTTCTGCCTCTCCAATAGCACCCAGAAAATGTAAATTATTTGTCATCAGTATTATAGAAGCATTGTGAAGGAAGGTAGAATCATCATTATCATGGCAAGATATTTTCAAAAGATTTTTATTTTATTTTTTAATTGGAGAAAATATTTTTATATCCTTTTTTTTCTATTGTATTGATTTCAAAATCTATTTTTGTAGATCATCAACAACTATGTCACACTCGCAGAAAAGTTCTTTTAAGGATTTGATTATAGAATGTAAGAATTGTTTTATACTGTTGTATTGATCAATAAATGTGGATAATTATTGTAATTTGTATAAATATTGAATAATTGAAGGTAACATGACTATCCATAATAATATAGGGGGGAATTTTTCTTATGATTCTTCTGTCTACAAATCACAACTAATGTAGACATTAATGAGTAAACTGTGTATTATTCATTTCAACTTAAGTTCTTTAAAAAGGAAACCAAAACATAAAATCTATTAATCTTCTTTAGAATTATTAAAAGTTTTAATTTATTACAAATAAATATTGTAGTGATAAATTTTGTTGATGGGGAAAAAAATATTAAAAATTTAATGATTTAAACATCCTTTAAACTGAATGTATATTTTTGAATGGGTTATTATTTCTAAATATTTTATTTTTATTTTAAAATGTAAATGTTCTAGAAATAATATCGAGGATTGATTCTATGATTGTAATTGACAATTTGTGAACCTCTTTTTTAATAACTTCTGTAGTCTTGTAGTGTTTAAGTGTAGTGTGTTTATGGGTTGGCTGATGTTTTCTTGTTGTACAGTATAAGTCTACAAGAAACTTTCATCATTAACAATTCTATTTTAAATCGGTTTTTTATCTTTTCCTTGGGGTTCTGTTTGTTAACATTTCCAGTGAAATAATAAATGTACATTTTATCTAAAAAATTGTATTTATTTACTATCTACCTTTCTATGTTTTGTAATTTTTAATAAATTTTGTAAATTTTAGTGTTCCCATGTTGAGAAAATCATGTATCTTTCTTGAGACAGGCCTCCTGTAATACAATTGATTCTTATGGCTTGATTTTACTTAATGTGCTGTTGCCAGCATTTGTTTTATTTATTTATTATTATTATTTTTTTTTTTTTGTTCTTCAATATGTATTGCAACATGATGTGTTCCAGAGTCTCTGTCTCCTGCAAACAGTTTTGAGCAATAGGCAAAACTCTTAGATGGAAACTGCTAAAAGAAAGTGGTCGAAACAATATGGACCATCCTGGTCCTTGCTGCAAATTTGGCTGTAGCTCTCGGTATGTTCCGTTAAAGTGTAGAGTCTGTGAACTCTAGCTAAATTCCATATACAGTTGTTATCTACCAGTTTCTTCAGATCTTCAACATTTTAAACCATTATATTATGTACCCTTCAGTGAGTGTTGAAGAAGTATAACAAATCCGAAATTTACAGTTTGCTTTGCTCTCTCACCTCATTCATTACTGTTTATTCCACAATACTTTTCCTTTTTTATGTGATGGACAAGTTCTTCAATTTGTCTAAAATTACAAATTTATTTGTCTTTTATTTGCAGTTAATAATTTTAATAATATTTTTTAGTCAATTTTTGAGGTAAGCTATATTTTATTGTTTGATTACAAGGGTAGGTTAGTTTAGGTCAGGGATCTCCAAACTTATAATCTATAGGGCCAAACTGAAAAATCTAAGTGAGAACGCAGGCCTCCGGTGGTATGGAATCGCCCAGATGAAAAAGGGTTCCAGGGGTATTTCATTTTGAAAAATTAACATTTCAGAGCAGCATTTTATAGCTTTCTATACATATATTCTAATTAAAATTTAATAAATTCTATGTTTTTAGTGGTTATAATTTTAATATACTTAAAAACTAAATTGGTGAAAATTGGAGTAGAGTACTGATGTCTACCTAATGCATAGGGTTTTTTGATTACCATAATTTTTCAGTTACCAATAAGGGAACTAAAAGACATTTATATATTTAAAAACTAAATAAAACACATTTGCAAAGAAAATAAATTGTTTATTTATTTGTAAAACTAAAAAATAAATTCAGACAACCTTAGGATATATATTTTATGACAAACTAAATTTTGGAGGTTGTCTTATCAATTTCTCGGTTATTGTTTGTTTTTCTCACATTGAATGCATGGATTTCAATAAAACCTTCACCAAAATGATCATTTTGAGCTATAGAATCTATCTGAATTATTAGCGTGTGGATTTTATTGCTATCAATGTTAATTAAAAGTGACAAAAATGATTTAAAGAGGATTCTATATCTTCACAAATAACTGTTGTTATTTAAGAATAATGTTAACAACACCTCAAATTTCAGACCAAAATATCGAATCTAAACCTAAAAATTCTAATTAATGCCTAAACTTTGAGGGTTTGTAAAAAGTATATTTTGATAAAATTTATTTTAACTGAGCTCAAATTTTAGCTTTGTTAATGTAATTTTAGATGGTGAAATAAAAAAAATTCAATCAAGTTTTTTTTAATGTTTAAGATGTTTATTTAATTATACTTTTCAAGATAAAAAAATCTAAGAAAATTTTTTAAAAAGAAATAAAAAATTTGATGTTAAGGTAAAAAACAAAATTTTAGTTACCGAGATTGATACAGGAATTATTCAGTCATATTCTAAAGCTCATAACAAACATTTATACACCAATTTCTCTAAAATTCAATACAGAGATTTTTTTTTTAACCTGAAAAAAAGACCAATATTTTGCAACTTTAATTGCTATAAGCAATATTTTTCGAACATTTTTTACTGCACTACGGAAATAAATTATATACTTGTCTTAATCCCAAAACAAAAAAGAAATTGTTGTCCCATATAGAGAACTTTAGTATTTTATTTTATTTTACTCCGTTACTACTTTTGCAAATACATAAAAATCATAGGTACCATATAACATTGCATAAAATTATCTATAATTTCAATGCTCTATCAATGTAGAACCATGATCATTATGTTATCAGCCAACAGTCCATCTTAGTTAGGCAATGGACTTTTGTATACAAACAATACGGACAAAGATAGATACATCTTTTGGCAGATAGTTTCCAGGAATGTTAAGCGATGACAGATTCACTAAATGACGTAGAATATCTATAAATAGACACCACTCCACTCAACAGAGTTCAATGTAGCATTAATTTCCTGTCGTAGTTTCTATATTTGGGTTTGGGTAAGTTAGGATAGAGTTTCCAAGGAAGCCAGATGCTACTGGAAAGCAACTGTTGATTATTTGAGAATGTAAACATATAAATTTAATCTAAAAGTTTGCATCAGCTTCCAAGTAGTTTTGTTTGTTTTTCTTAGTAGAAAATATGTGCTCCTAATCTTTAGAATATTATTTCATTCCAGCAATTCAAAGTTTAATAACATTCAATTGAGCCAATGCCATTTATTTATGTAAATGATCTAAGTTTGTTAACTCATATGATTAGGTAAATGAGTTATATAATCATTTGAAACTTCAGTCAGCTTGGATAAATTATTAAGATTGTTATACATTAATAATTTTATCCAAATATTTGTGGTAAAACCAAGTGATAGAAAAGTTTCAAATGTTATATTAAAAAGCAGTGTTATTTTATATAGTTTATTACTAAATTATTCTGTTTTGAAATTAAAAATTGAGGATTTTATTAAGGATAAACAAAAAGCATGACACCAACTGTCATGCATTTAGGAAGGTTTACATCAATTCACTTTACCTTCTATTTTTAACACTATCCTTAATTTGAAACACTTTATATGTAACACTAACAGAGACATCAATTTCTACACCTCAGAGTCTGGAAAAAGTTATTAAATTTGATATTGTATAAGATTGTGTCAAGGTGATTGAAGAATGTAACTAAACTCTCGATGAATATTTAAAAAAAACTATAATTTTACAATTTAACACAAAACTACTGTAATTACAATAGTTCTGATTACAATAAAACATAATGAAATGTTGAAAAATATCATTTAAACTAAATTTCCTGCAGGTATAACGGTTGATATAATATTAAATCAGAAGTTGCAATGGAAGTAATATCCTGGAGACTAATAGTTTTCATTTCATCAGTGAATATTATCTGAGGCTTGTAAAATCTCAGATTATAATACCCAGATATACAATATTCTCATCTTCATACATCATTTATCTTACAAAATGGAATTTAAATTGTAGAAATGAACTGAAAATTTTGATAAGGACTTAAATAAACA
This sequence comes from Aphrophora alni, assembly GCA_963513935.1. Taxonomy (NCBI): domain Eukaryota; kingdom Metazoa; phylum Arthropoda; class Insecta; order Hemiptera; family Aphrophoridae; genus Aphrophora; species Aphrophora alni. The sequence goes on from OY740773.1 coordinate 35,231,123, forward strand.
TACCTTAACTTCAAAAAATGTAGATTGTAGAGTTATAAGTCAAATACTGAGTATACAGCATGTATGCAGTCATACATGAAGGTTGACATTAGGCCCATATATTTTTATAAAATTTGAAAATCAACAATTTGTCAAAGTAAATAAATGTAAAAGAAAATTACTGTTTACAAATCAACATGAACTCCAACGTTATGGTATATTTCAAAACACTACTAAACCTTTTCACACATGGTTTGGCATATTTGTTTTATTCATAAACCTTTACATTTCACCAAAATTGATTGAAATACCTTGACAATTTTGAGATATTCTATCTTATAAGTTTGTTTTCACTTTTTGATAGTTAACACCTTGAATTGGGGTTTTCCTAGTACTTTTTTTTTTTTTTTTTTTTTTTTTTTATGCATGAGTATGTCTGAAAAATTGTATACACATTTTATTTACATAAACCATTAATTGATAACTGAAGTGCTGGCTACATCAACTATTTAAATTAAACATATTTAAATTCTGTTCAACTACAAAATTGGAAACCAAACAGAAATTATATTTTAACATTCCTAAAATTATATGAATTAAACCTAATTGTACTTCCAAAAAGCATAATTTTGGTAAGAATTCATAAAATCTAGAATTCTTGAAATTATAAAATGTGATTTGACAACATAAACATTATAAATTTGGCATTCTAGACTTTGATCACCTAAAACCACATTTAGTGTAGCACCTTTGCTCTCCTTAGGCCAGTGCTTAATAGTATAAATTAGGCTAGTATGGAATCTCTATCATTCTGATTGACAGTGGGATCAATCAATAAATGAATTGCATGATAGTAGCTTTAAAGTATATGTTCAATGAACCACAGATTGTTTTTAGAATATTAGTTAATGCCAATAAATGAATATTTAATTATTTGAAAGAGAAAAATACTATCAGTAATAATCATTTTTGAAATTGCAATTTCATTATGGTATCTGTCAAATTCAGCAGTTAATCTGGTTGATTATTTATTGTCTGTCAAAAAATTAAGTTTAGGAAATTTCTAAAAGTTGGATGTTTGGAAGGTCCCTCTGGTAGGACCTATGTCAACTTTAATATCCCATTGGAAATAGACTGACGTCATCAATAAACTAACAAAGTAAGTTTCTTCGTTGATATGTGTGATATTTGAAAATGAACAGTGTATTTTTGGCTAGTAAAATATAGTTAATAAAGTAACAGAAAATTACAAACTAATAAAAATGTATCCTATATTTCGGACAGATCATTCCAGCTGCCATGATTAATACAGTTGATGTTTGTTCAACACACTTGATGTCTAATTTAAGCTCATAATGAGGTCACATACAACTTGATATGTTTCCAGTAAGTAATATTATGTCTCAATAACTCTTTTGATTTTTATAAACTTGATGAGTAACGCATTCACTCAATGTTTCAATTTAAGTAAACACATGCTGAGCTGAAATACTTAATAGATGTGAAAAATATCATTTTACATGGAGTGATACTGAAGCCATGATAGTGTCTTCAACTTCCTGAAAAAAATTTATATATATATAGATTCAAAGTGGCATTGGCATTATATTCTAAACTCCAGACAATCTGTGGGTATAATCACCACTAGAGCAAGTGAGGATAAGGTTATACAAGGATGCTAATTATGTAGATTTCAGTATCCTCATATTTAGATAGAAAAATAACAGATGATTTTGTTTATTTGTTAATATTGCCTAGCCCTATTTAATAATGTAATGTCAGATTCTTGTTTTAAAATGGTTGAAATTTTGCCTTTGAGCAACGGAATTGAATTTTGAAGCAATATTGAAAGTTTGAAAACATTTGGAACAGAACAGAATTTTTGGACTATTAAGATAAACAATTGAAAAAATCTGTGATAAATTTGAGAAAACATAGACAGGTGGTGGAGCACTGCATGCATGGGGATTTTGAACTCCTGGTGGAAACAGATGCCAACACACAATTAGTATGGGCCAGCAGTGACAAACAATAGAGGTAAGTCATTACTTTTTTATATTGTAGTATATAATCTATATATTTTTAATAGAGGAAATATACCTACCTTTGTCACTAAGACTAGAAGATAGGTTTAGTATCTAGTTCTTGGAATTAATGGAATACACAATGCTGTAAGTAAATGGTATGTGTCAGATGAGCCGTCTATGTCAGATCATAGACAAATAATTATAGAACTTCAAGTAGATAATAGATCAGTTAATATGTTTCGGAATCCCAGGAACACCAGATGGGAGCGGGGCATATGTGGAGAACCTAAAAATCAACCTTCAAGTGTTTGGGTGATCAATTGGTAACTCACAAGAATTAGAGCTCGAAGCGAGTAGGTTGACTAACATCATTATGGACTCCTTTTATGAAAATTGCTCTCTTACACAGAGTGAATAGGGGTCAAGCAAAGTGGTAGACTCAATCACTCTCTGACCAAAGGAAACAGGTTAGGCGGTTGTTCAATATAACCAAACAATATGATAGATAGAAGGCTTACAAATGGTCCCTCACCGAGTATAATAAAAACATTAAAAAAGCAAGATGTGAATCCTGGAGGAAGTTCTATTGGGAAATAGATCGTACTACAAAAGGAGCAAGACTTTATAAGATACTTGCCTCTGCTCATCTAAACCCAATGTGGAGTGTCATAGGCCCAAGTGGTAAATTTACAAAAACTGGGCTGGAGACTATGGAAGTCCTATTCAGGGCACACTTTCTAGACTCTGTTATCAAGAGAATGCACAGGGAGCGAGGGTCAGATATTCCCTGTATAGTTCCAACTAGGGAGAACTGGCACATCACTAACGAGATAGTTAATATCTACATAATCAGGTGGACTATTAATTCTTTTCACCCATTCAAATCACCAGCCCAAGATAGGATTTTTCCAGCTCCACTGCAGAAAGGGAAAAGATACATTAACCCCATTCTCTACATACTGTTCCAGGTTAGTCCAGGTACATACCTCAAGTGTGGATGCCAGCCAGAGCAGTGTTCATACTTGTCAAGACGGCCCTCTTACGCTGAGACTAAGTCTTATAGACCGATCAGTTTAACTTCCTTTATTCTGAAGACACTAGAAAAATTGGTTGAGAAACATGTACATGGGGCTATGATCCCTTTGCATATAAGTCAACATATTATGTACCAGTCAGGTAAAGGGTGTAAGACTGTACTTCATAATCTAGTTCAAAAACTGGAAGTGATTCTCAAAAACCATGAATATGACCTCGGTGTCTTTCTTGACATTGAGGGAGCTTTAGACAATGCCTCCCATTATTCAATGCTCCAGGCCCTATCATATCACAAGGTTAATGTAACCGTGTGCGAGTGGGTGGGGGATATATTGAATGGGAGGACAGTTGTAGCTAAAGTACTGGGAGAGGAACTGGAGGCTGAGGTCACCAGGTGTTGTTTGCAGGGGGGGGGGAGTTCTCTCTCCCCTTCTGAGGTGTCTGGTGGTTGACATACTTCTGAACCTCCTCTCATCCAAGGGTTACTACACCCAATCATATGCGGATGATGTGGTGGTGCTTATCCAAGGGAGGTTTGGGAATACAGTGGTAGATCTCATGAAAAGAGCTCTGTCTCTCGTGGAGGGATAATGTCACAAGGAAAACCTTAGGATCAATCCATATAAGACAACATTGATCCCATTTACAAAGAAGAGGATCACTCCAGAGATTTGAGTGATATCAAACTTTTGAGGACAAAAACTCTATAAGTGAATGAGATCAAATAACTAGGGGTGGTATTAGAAACCAAATTAACCTGGAATTCCCACTTGATGAGTGCTACAGAAAAAGTCAAAAAATTGCTAATGGGAGTAAGAAGGGCAGTAAGCATAACTTGGGGACTAAGACCAGCAATGATAAAATACATCTAAAGTGGTATTATAGGAACTATTATGCATTATGGTGCATTACTGTAATGAATTGAGACCGAGCGGGGACATGCAAAAACAGATCTGACTAAGGTCCAGAGCTTGGAATGTCTATGCAGAAAATTTTGAAGCGGGACTCTAAGAAAAATAGCATTCACATATATACACAGATAGTCAGGCATGACCCTTACACAAGTCTTCAGTTTTGTGAAATTTTAATAAACAAAGAAAACATCCTGATCAAAATCTTGTAGTCAGGTGAAGCTTCCTCTTAGTTGTCTGAAGCTTTAAACCTTCATAATTGTATTTGCTATTTACAAGATAAACTCCATGTAGCTTATCTATTTAATAGTAGCTCAATGAGACAGGTATAACTTATATTGTAATTGTATCTTTGGTGCATTTATATTACTTTGAGATTTCTGGAAAGTGGATTGTTGATCCCATTGAATAGCCCCAACTTGACCTGACACCTGTCATTTCTTCTGCGAATTTGTCAAGGATAAAGTCTTCTCTAGCAAACAAAGCTCAGTAAATGTTATACAATAGTACAGCCAAGATACATTTAATGAGGATCATAATAAAAAAACTCTGTCATCAGGTGTGTAGTAATGTCTAAGAAAAACTGTTTTAACCACGATGATCATCAATTTTAAACCTAGTGTGTCTTGTAAGCCTATAGATTCTAAATAGTCTAATATAATTTTTAAATGTTAGAAAAATAAAACAATTGTAAAGTTGTTTTTTTCAAATGTCAACCTATGTATGAGCATCCCTGAATATTGTCCTAGGTACTGTATATCTGGGCAAAGTCCATGGATCACTGAACAATTAAATAGTAATTATATACACTAACAACCTAAACCAACCTACCAGCACTTCGGGAAATCAACTTTGATATTATATTAGAAAGAATAATAATTACCAAACTAAATATTAAAGTTATGAAATACCTAGACATTGTTGACCCTAGTCCTACACCATTTTAGGTCTTATTGTCCCATACAGTAATACAATAAGGAAATTTCCACACACACACACACACTAATTATACAGCCCCCCCCCCCCAGAAAACTCCAGCAACACCACGACATGACGGAAATTAGCTCAATATTATAATTGTGAAATTTACAAAGTTAAATGTAGACTGGAGTTAACAGCTATCCATCTTGCTCTCTGACATAGATTCAACTCCCATATATTTTTCACAATGATTCGGATTTCTCCTTTGTGCACGGTCTTGTCTTTTTGTAGTACATTAGGGGTAAGGATAACTGATCGCATTTTCTGGCTCACAAATTAAAGGCACAGAGTACTTCCTAAAAGTTAATCACAAGATCTCATTGTCTTCTTAACCTACCTTGTAACAGATGGTATCCTTACATAACTCATGGGAGAGTCAGATGTTTCTCTTTGACCTATGACATGAGTCCACATCATAAGGTGTATTAAAGAAGTGCTGTGATGAAAGCTATAAATAAAAATCTGTTAAAACATTAATCTGCAATAAAAAACTTGATTAGTTTGAATAGTTGAAGTACCCAAACATTTAAGACATTCTTCAACTTAGATGGTTGGACTTTACCTTAAACACATATAGCTTTGAACCAGTTCTGTAAAACTACTTTTGATTGTAATTTCTCTATGTAGGACTTTTCATTGATGTGATACGTGGGAGGACCAATAAGTGTAAAGACAATGCAAATAGGAATTTTACTATGAATAAAATGATTTTAAAGCATCTTTTTATTGTTTTGCAATATTGTTTCATAGTTAGAAACTATGAAAGTGCTTTTGTCAATAATTTAGATTGAGTACATTAAATTGAAAATCAGTTTTACCAACTTTCTTTACTTAAGAAATGATTAATGATGCGGTTAAACTTTGTATTCACTGAATATTTTCTAATAAACTATCCCTCTTCCTCCACCCAGTAGAGTCTATAAATACCTGGTAAAATATTGCAATATTTTTATACCAAAAAAGTCCAATTTTCTGCTGATATATTTTGTTTTAGCTCCAAAAAGGTTTTTGATATCCCTCGATGAATTAAACTATAGTCTAAGCTCTTGAACTTATTTACATAATTTGTTATATATGGCATATTTTTTTATCTCTTCTCAGTATTTTTAAGATTTTGGTCAACAGTTAAATTTTGAATATGAGACACTGGAAAACTTGTTTTCTCAAAATATACTCTAGAAATGTTGATAATATTTAAAAAAAAATGTACCTCTTAAAAACTCAACTAAAATTTATGATCATAATTTCCTCAATACTACTGATTCAAGATTAATCAAACAAAAGGTAAATATTAATAATGAGCACTGTATCTCCAAACTGATTTTTTTTTAATGGTCCAAGGAAATATAACCAAATTTTGGTTGTAATGTAAAGACTACCCAAATAACTGTCACACTGCTTTTAAAATACAATAACATTTTATAAATAAATTAGGAAATACCTAAATGGTAAAATGGAATTACCATTTTGCATTTTCCCAATTATTTGCGATCTGTATTTATTTATTTATTATTATTATTTTTTTTTTTTTTGTAAACAGATTGTCTCATTTTTCAAAGTCATTTTTTCATATTTGACCAAAATTTGATCTTGTGCTGGTTTAGAGATTTTCTTCCTTTAGGATCTATTGTTAATTTTGATTTTTGTTTGGTAACTACAACTCTAATTTTTTAGAGAGATAGTAAAGATACTTTTTGTTTCCCATTGGCAGGTTTTGTGTATGAATTGCAATGTTTTTGCACCATTTATTTTCAAATGTTTCTTATTTTGGTCAAACATAAATATTGTTATTGTCAAGATTTTAATATGTTAAGTCATAAAACTTCAGTTTGAAACTCAACAATGATATTAATTTCAGAAGTAACAAAGTCAATTTGTTGAAGATATATTTGTGAAAGAAAAGCATTTGTTGCCAAATTATGTTGGCAAATGGACAGTTTTTGGTGACAACTACATCAGGCTAAATATTACAGGGTACATTTGAGATGGTTTCTAATTTATTATTGTGTTAAGGGTGATGACAATGTTTTATTTATACAAATGTTTCTTAACTAGGTTGGCTACACTAAAACTAGAAAATAATTCTGCTCTGCAAAATAATTTTGTATGATGTTCATCAGTAAATAAATACACCCTTCACAAGCTTTGTTGATAGTTCAGCCCTGGTAAGCTTCGATGTTGCAATATTGATAAATATTTAAGTCTTATTCAAAATTATTGAGTCGGTTTTGACAAAACAAACTTTTTATTTTGGTCTAATTGCAAGTAGGCCTACTCTCAACTTTCAAGATACAATTTGAAACTTATATTGACTCACCCTAGCCCTTAAATACCATATTTGACAAAAGTCATTTGATATGTTTGTCTGCTAGACTAGTGAACAGATATACTAATACAGAATGTCTGCAAAAGTCGGTTTTTTGGATTTGCTCAAAAACAATATATCTACAAAAACCTGGATGTAATTTTTTTTCTTTATTAGATAAATTTCTTTACAATATGTGGGAAAGTAAAACATAAATTTTAGATATTTACTAAGGGCTTCATAAACATTTTCAATTGTGTGGTTATAACAAAAATCAACTCTTGTTGTTGGATTATGTCATAAACTGAATATCTTTTATAATATGATTGTCTAATTTTAAATGGGAACTTTTTACATATCATGTGTGGAAAAAAAATTTCAAAATATAATCAACAGAATATTTTCCCTTTTTTCAGAAAAATAAATGTTTAAAATTGCACTAATTTCATTCATCTATCATTAATTTAAAAAATATTGCTTTATCAACAAAAGAAATTCATTTGCAGCAGACCTAAATTTGTCAGCTTTCAACTCTGTCAAAATTTTTCCACTAAACAAATCTAGTTGGAACTTTGTGAGTGTAATAAGATGTTGTAATAATATTTATCAAATACACCCTTATATTATACAGAAATGTCACAATAGCCATTGTTGTTGTGTTATACTGGGTGATTCAGGAGGAAAGTGCAATACTTTGAAATACTGATTTTAGAACTAAAATTTTTATATAAGCATAGATCTGGAAACACTTTATTTTCGAGCTACAGTGGAAACAAATTTTCAGTGAATGTTTGGTGTGGTATGATACATGACCAATTAATGGTCCTTTCATACTACAACATCTTGTTACAGAGAGAAATTATCTGGAATTTTTAATATTACTGGAAAATATCCCCTTAGCAAAACAAAATCAACTTGATGGAGCTCCTACACATTTCACTAATAAAGTTTGGCAATGGCTTGATGAAATGTTTGCTAGTAAATGGATAGTCGTGTTAGATTATTGTTTGTAGGGATGGATGAAAAATGAGGTTTACAAACAAAAAGTGGACATACGCGATTAACTAATTGCTCGCATTCTCAATGCTGCAACTACATTCGAGGAATGCAAAGATACTGTTAAACTGGCAACACAAAATCTAGTAAAACTAGTTGAAAAGTGTGTTGATCACAATGGTGGAATTTTTGAAAATAATTTATGAAGCACATGAAATACTACTTCTAAGCAGCATTTTAATCATAAACTACAGTGAATATTTTTGCTTCCACCAGTTATTTTTTAGATAACGAAAAAGTATTTTCTATATGTTAAAGATTAATCTGTTTTTTAGTTAATAAAAGTAGTCATTCTTCAACTTTTATTTGTTTTCTATTGATTTTAAATCACTTTGTTAAAATTAAATTCTCTACAAATTTGGTCTAAGAATTTAGTCTATGTTGTATATTTTTCACTTGAAATATTATTGTACTTAAAAACAATAATTTCTTACAATTTTTGTGTTTTATGCCAATTTTCTCAAAAACTGCTTAAAGTACAGCTCTGGGACCCATTTTTATTCAATTGCACAGTTCAAAAACTATATAAAAACATCAAATTTACCCTTACATTTGGGTCCCTGGAATTTCAGTATGCTTTGACCCTTTGAGAAGAAATCATGGCGAAATATTTTGCTAGCCGTAACTCTAAAATAAACCATTTCTAGACCTATGTTTATATCAACTTTTTTTAAAATTTTTAGCTCTAGAATCAGTTGTCAAAGTATTGCCCTTTCTTGGTGAATCACCCTGTATATTGAATTTCTTGATTATTAGGTGCAATCATAATAGATTTAGAAAAACCTATTACCCTTCATATGTTTTGATTGGGATTGCTTATATATTGGCTCAAATTAAAGCCCAAAAAACTAAAGATATTTATTGATCATGGAAATATATCAAATTTTATAAAAATATTTGACAAATAGCAATTACTATTCATGTAGCAAATATTTTATGGTACGGTATGTAAAAAACATGTTTTAAAAAACTATATGTTGGTCATTGATTACAATCAATTATTGATTAAATTAATTACACAATAATTCAGAAATAACATAATTAGGTTATTGTATATATTATTATCTTATAATTTTTAATATATATATATTATTTTTTTGGAAATTACCCTCAAGTACAGTATAACCTCATTAATCAGGACTATTGCGACTATGTTGTTTGAATTAATGAAGTCAAAATAAAACTAAATAAATAAACATAAAATGAGTCAAGGTATTATTAAAATATCCTGTCAAAAAGACAAATACATTGAATGTCCAAATACTTAATTAATCTTTCTGCTGCCACCTGAATTTCAGTCCCTTGTATGGTTAATCCAGAAGAAAGTTTAGAAAACCATTTATAAAACTCTCAATTGATTGATTTGCAAGCATCCATATTCTTTTCATAGTACTTGCTTTATTTCCATATTAAATTTTAGAACAAATTATTTTTATAAATCATCATTTTCATACTTATGATTGAAATAGTCTGCCTGAGTTACTTTGATTTATGTCCTTTCTCACCTCCAAGGAACATAGGGTAGAAATGAAGGATTTCCACCTCACCCTTCTCCTCGCCCCACATCTTGCTCACCATTCCTTGGCCCTCCTCATCTTCTGTGTCCCTGGGGATTCCATTCCGAAGCCTGTTTCACAACCTCATTCCACCTTCCTCAAAGCATGGCAAATCCACCTCCACCCTTTCTTTGATTTTTGCTCTTACTGGCCTTTCATCACAGATCAAATATTTTATTACTGGCTCGTTCAAACAGATGCTTGTTTCTCCTTATTCTGGGCCACCAAAACAGTCTGTTTATGAATCCCATATTATATGAAATACTCGCTATTAATATTCACTTATAAAGTTTTTCTATATTGCATAGTTCGTTCTGAAAAGAGAGCGTTTACATTTCTTGCCTTCAACGAGATTACTCAACAACTTCACAGCACACAAAAGAAAACAATACATATAAAGTTTGAACCATGAATTAAATAAAACAACAATGAAATGCAAAAAATGATGGTAACACAATGAACAGAACTGGGAAGGGTACAGTTACATGAAGACACAAACAGAGGCCTTGGGCAGGGGTAGTGAAAGCAAGTGAGTCACAGTAGATCAACAACCTTTCACTGGTGCTTCACACTAATGCATCCTCGACTTATCTTTTTATCATATATATTTTTATAAACATTAAAATTTTTTTAAGGCTGTCAACGTTCTACTGTAGTATGATTTTAATATTCATGTGGTATTACTTTCTAGTAAACGAATGTGTTAAAACGCCTGTTTAAATACATTTTCATTACTTATAGATAAGACATAATCTATATTTTAACAAACATTTATTGAGGTAATGAAACAGTTGGAAGTTAAAATTAAATATAAAAATGCAATAAATTATGCAATTAGGCTAGATTGTTGTGACATCTGTAAATAACATTTATCTATAAATAATTATTACTGTATTTTTACTATCTTATGCCCCAATTTTATTTTGTAGGCCTAGTTGATAAGAAATAGGAAAAATGCAAAGTAATACATATTCATTTTATAAAATAAATCTGTGAGCTAAAATCAAATATTACATAATACTTTTATTGCAATGTAAATACAGTACAACATTCTTACTTTTAAAACATCTTAAAAAATATTTTGCAAATATTTAAAGAATTGATTTAACATTACTATAATATAATTTCTCTATACTAAGACTTTATCAGCTTAGGATGAAAAGCTGGAAAAAGGGACATATTAGGTGGTATCTGTGTTTTTCTTTTTAATATGTAGTCTAATAATAGAGTAAAAATATCATATTTGCTTCAAAACTAAAACTAGGTAGAAACGTAAAACTGATAAAAAATACCAAATTTTTTTAATTATTTTATTTATTGCCAAAATTGTTTATTCACTTTTTTATGTAAGCTTTAAAGAAAAACGTTTAATTTAAAAATTATAGAACTTAAGATTTCTTCGAAATTCCATCAATTCAAATGTCAAAATTTGCAGTATTGAAGCTACTAAAGAAGAAAGAAAGAAAGGATAATTTGCTTTTAAAATGTCTATTTCAAAACTTTGAATGAAATGTTCAAGCTTCTACAAATTTTGAAATGAAAGAGACTCCATAAACAGTGAAGTAAATGATGAATGTATTTAAAGAAAATATTAAGGAGGCTGTTAATTTGTAGAAGATATCCAGTCTGATTATGATTAGTCAAACGAGGATGAGGATTGTGTTGAAGATATTTCAATTCATAATTAATTATGGGGATTGTAATGATGGTAACAATGCTGTTAACAATTCATTTATCTACTAGCAAAGCAATTCCAAAATTAATAGTAATAACAAAACAAGAAAACTAATTATTTTATTTTATTGTAATTATTCTAGTATAAAAATAAAACTTTTTTAAGGTTCTATAAGAAAATAATTTACAAATCATAAATTCAGTTATTAAATAATATCTCAAAAGTTTGGATTTATAATTGAAATAAGGAGATAAATAATCTAATATTGTTGACAAATTAAAAAGTTTTAAAAATATATAATTTGGTGAGTTTGTAGAAAATTATATATTTTTTACTATTTATAAATATTTGATTTTTTAAATTATTTGATTTTTCCGCTTATACGTTTTTACTAGCAAGTATTGAATTTACAATAATATTTCAAGTGAAAAATATACGACCTAGACTGGGAATCGAACCCAGGACCTTTTGTAAGACCTTATTACCAAAGGTCCTGGGTTCGATTCCCCGTCTAGGTCGTATATTTTTCACTTGAAATATTATTGTATAAATATTTCTCTATAAAAGTTACAAAAAAGTAAAAATGGCCACTTTTTGGATATTTTTTACTTTGAACAAACTTATAATTTTGATTCTGGTACAAATATGATATTGTTATTCTACAACAAAAAACACAAAATTTTAAAAAATGGTCTGCCACCTCAATATTTTTTTCATCCTCCGCTGTTTGAACTAAATGTATAATTTGTAGAAACTTTGTTGTATGTAATCAACAGCTACATGTTTATATTCTTAACAAAGGTATTTGACTCTTTCAGTTTACATAATGTGCAATGTTGACTTAAGATAAACAACTATCAAGTATGATGACAGCAAGAATCTTTATATTTATGACCATATCCACCACCATTTTGTAAACATTACTGTAAATCACAGTGGTTTAATTACTTAAGTTGACAGGTTCATGATAAAGTTTATCATTTCTGTAATGAAAAAATATAATGAAATCATACTATTGGGTTGTAACCTATTGGACTATACCTTAATTTGACATCATAAAAGTTATTTAAGATCTATTTGAATGCAACTTTGGGGCCATACTGTTAATTTGAAGACAATATTTTTTACTTTATTTATTTATTTTTTTAAATTCTTATTTTACCTGGCTATATTCATTGTAATTAGTGAAGATGTGATGATTGAATAATTTATAGGCCTACTTGTATGTTTATATAAGGATGTTTGTGTATAGTTTATTTCTCCTGGATGGATAATTCAATATTTTGGGTTGTTAAAGAAGTTTCATAAATGAGTACTCTCATATATACTTATTTTTATAACAATAGATCTCACTTTATTTTTGTTATTGCTTTATTTCAGTTATATCTTTTATTGTTCAGTTTTTATCAGGGATATAGTTTATTGTTATAGTAATTGTAGAAGCAATATCATGGTCATTAGATTCAAAAGAATGTCTTTACAAGAAAAAGCTTAGTGTGTTGTTTGTTTAGATTAAATGCCTCTGTATTGTAGAATGAAGAAGACCAAGTTCAATAGAAACTTAAAGTTCATAAAGTCATGCATCGATAAATTTTTGGAAAGTAGAAAATGAGGAAAGCATTGGCAGACTGTCATTTCCTGAAGAAAAAAAAAGTGTTGAAGCAACACATCCATGCAGCAAGCTTCAAACCAATTATAAATACCAAAGTCAACAGTACGTAAAATTTTATGGAATATCATATGCTATAATTCAAACATCATTATGAAGAAAAATTTGATAAATTCAACAAAATTGATGTGGATAATCAGTTTTTGAGTCAAGTTTTACTTATGAGGTTAGATATCATTTGGGTAGTCAATAGACATTATCCTGCATATTAGAGTATCATATAAGTGATGTGTTATATCGTAGCATAAACATGATAGTACTAAAATTAATGTGTAGTGGACCTACAGTACTACATGATGAGATAATTGGACTTTTCTTCTTCCACAAAAAGACAATTATTGCAAACATATTTCTAGACATGCTCATATATGGGGTTTTCCTTATTGTAAGAAAGATAACGTAATATTTCAATTAGATTGAGCACCCACTATCATTGTCCATGTCATTTTGGATAAAACATTTCCAAATGGTTGTGTTGGCAGAGGTAAAAGACATTGTTTATACAATTGTCTAGGGCGGATATTGACACATTATGATATATGATTAAGTGTGAAATCCTAAGTAAGTATTACCACACAGATGTATGAATATTCTCTATGCTATTAGAGACATATATATTGAAATTTATCAAAATTATGTGATATAGTACATACAAACTTTATATTTTAATTTACAAGCTAGGTTTTGTATTTTTTCAGTTAATATAAAGAAGAACACTTTAAGCCATTTTATCTTTTATAGTTTTCCAGATTTTATAAATTACACTTTTAATTACAGTTTACAGTTTCAATTTTATTCTTTGTATTTGTTATACTAAACACTATAACACTAGCATGGTTTATTATAGATCAAACAGAGATCTATTCAATTGTAAACGTTTGACATTTAAATTACACATCATAAAAAACTTAATGCTGGCAAGTAGAAGATGTAAAATCTATATTGAGGTGACCATCACAATAGCCTAGTTCTGACTTCTTGAACCTAAGCCATACTTGTACTATGAACTCTGGATGTTATTCATAGACGAATCGTAGCTGGTCTTGTAGAATTGTCCTCCCTCTGAATCGGCCTCTTTCACTTTGCTGTCGATGTGAATATACTTCTCGGCAGCAAAGCGGAAAAAGACAAACCCTTAGGAATCGTCGAGGATGATGAACTGAAAATTATGTGTTGTACCTAGAATTGTGTTCTTACAAGGTTTTTGAGAGGAAGGTTTAGTAAGTAGGAATGATGTGAACAGAAGAGTCAATAAAACTAGTATGGTGTCTAGGAATATCTGATGTTACAGTAGATGATAAACAACGAAGGAGGTTGGGGTTATGATGAAGAGAACAAAATATTAATACTGAACTCAATACTTATTTCAGTGTAAACACTGTGTAATACATTTATAACAAAGTAACCCATATACAACTTTCTTACTTTAATATAATATACAGAGAGAGGGACTGATGTAAGTCAGTCTATTATCAGTTTTCAGAAAATGTTGTTTTACAATTATTGCTATCATAAAAAACTGATTATATTTTTAATTTTTTAAATTTATTATCTAAAGGCTTTGAAATATTAAAAAAAATTAATAATAATAAAAAAAAATAATAAAAATAATAAAAACCTTAATATATATGTAAAAAAATAAAGTAAAAAACAAAACAAATGTTATCCAATTATTACCTAAAAAATATAGTAATGAATTTAATTTTTTCTGAATTCCTTAAAATATGTATTTCATTTCCAATGTTTCATTTCATTTCTAATTAAACTCATGTTTAACCAATTTGGTCAACTTCCACCAATGCCAACTACTGTTTATTTTAAGTAGTCCATCCTTCCATTTTACAGTACAGTGGACCCCCCACCTTAGTGCTATGCTAATATCTACATGACAACTTAAACCACATGGTTACCAGAACACAGTAAAATAGTTGGGTACTTTTTTCACAATTGAGTAATCAGATTTGCTATTCTACCCATTACTTATATTTACTGATTAAGAACATATTTTTATGATTTGATACATAGATTAATTTGGTTTTAAAAATTTATTAAAATATGTAATTCTAGTCTGAATGTGTTGTAACATATAATATTTTGTGCTTTGAGTTTGAATTTGACATTGGATTGTATGTACCTGACCTCAGTATCTTCAAGAGTTGAACACAAACTACAAATCTAAAAAATCAGTGATCTTTGTTCACTACTTTTGGAAAGTGATGCTACCTCTTGGCAGAAAGTAGAAAATGCTATTTTTCTATTTTCTTCTCCGTGATATTACATATTTAAAAAGAGCATGATCAGATGATTAAATAAAATAATTAGCTACAAATCTGACCTACATCACTTTGGCTTTGAGTAACCTTTGTGCATATATAGATAAATGATACAATATTAGATTCCTAGTTGAAACATATATTAAATGTTGAATAGATTAAAATCTTTCTTTAATAGCTATTACCCATTAATAATCAACTTAATTAGCAGTGCTATTGGTGTACAAACTTAAAAATGATATATTTTAGTATCACCCCTCGCCACCATTTTTATCTCGTAAACTATTGATCAGTTGAAAAAATGTAATTGGGGAATCTTGTTCATGGTATTTAAAAATCCGTTTTGGAAATTGGGAAAAAAATGGCTTTAAGACTTCTTATGGAACCTTCTATATTTGATGATGATTTCGGATTTAAAGACTTAATTCTTTGTGAGTTTCTGATAAACCCACTTGCAAGAGATAAAGTAGCTTAAAGTTTCGAAATATTAACTTGTGATGCATTTTTGGTAGGCAATTTTTCATATTATTTCTCATTGTTGAATGAAATTAAAAACTTAATTAGACATAGTATAGGAAGTGTAAACACTAATGTAGAACTAAACATAAAATAAAATAATTTGTGGTACAGATAAAACTAGCCAAATAAGAAATTAAATATACACAGAAAAATCATATAGTATGATAACATAATTAGCTGTTATTAGGCCTGCGTTGTTGAGTTTACAACAGATAGTTTTCCCAACCTATCTATCCCAACCAACATGAGACGGATGTTTATAGCTATTTGTATATGTGTTGAAGTAAAACAGTATTCTTTAGAATTCCAATAATTCTATCATAGTTACTTTTTTTATTTAAATGTTTTTAACTATTTTAAATATTGTTATTGTTTTCTTAATTTAAAGTCGTTTTAATTTGAAAGATATTTATATTAATTTCCTTTCATTATACAACAGAGCTTACCAACAGTAAAAAGGTTGATATGATAGAAATTTATTGTACATTTATTACAAACTGGGTGCTGGGAGCAAATATACACATGTCCAAATAGAAGAATGCCTGATTGAAGGTTTTCTAACGTGTTAGTTCAAAATGTAAGAACTAGTGAGTCATTCAAGAAGAAAAAGCACATTGAAATACAATCATTACTCAAGATGTTGAAATAGTGTTTTGGTGTATTTTGAAGCTAATACGAAAACTATATAAGAGAAGTTTCTTAGTTGTTGCAAGTGTTGTATGGCTCTGTGGCAAATGTAATGAAAAACATAAATTTCATTCACATAAGGCAATTGTACTTCAGACTCTGTTACTTGGCAATGAAATAAGGCATCTTAATTTTTGTAGTTTGATAACTGAAGAGGCCACCAATTCTAATGTAATTTAGACTGATGAGACTAACTTTTGAATAGAAAAAATAATCATTATAAAATATATGTATATAAATTCTGCATTACCTGCTTGGCACTGATTCAGTCAACAGGAACTTTGTCCTCATCAATTTTTTTTTAAATTGGAAAAAGTTAACAATACCCTAAAGTTAAATCAAACTATAGAATTTATCTCGAACCTACTGCTCATTTTGGGGCTGAATAAATATAGAATAGAAAGTAGACCATTGTCTGTCTGTTAGTTTAAACAGGTGTGCCAACCTGAAAATTAAACAAAAACAAATAATAAATAAGTACTGCTCATGTTTGTATGAAATAAAACAAGTCCATGGAGATATACTTATACATTATGTAACGCAAGGTGAAATATTGGTTTGTATATATTATGTTATGGTAACAATAAAATAGATATAAATCTTCCTCTTGTTTTACAGTGGTAGCTAGTAAAAGTTTGTCAGAGGGCATACTAACTCCATTGAATGAAAATTATTGAAAACACAAGTTAGTGCTGAAGATAGAACAATATAACATGTCACTGTGCTTTTGGGCTACACAAACCAATGACAGTCTAGGCACATTTATGATCATTAAAAATGCAGTGAAGATCCTTTTTTTGGAAAATTGGTGTTCATTTCATCTTTATTAAATTCATTGTGCTGTAATGATGAGTATGGGTTTAATCAATCCATTGATTTTATTTAAAGATGTTTAGTACAAAATTAAATTAACACTAAAACACTTTTGAAAAAAAGATTTCTTCTGGAATATCAATTTGTCAGACCAGAATCACATGTATTTTATGAACAATTAAGAACTTTTGTTAGTTAAATTTTCTAGTCTAAATTCAATAGTTTAGTGAATTTTAGGTTTTTGGACTTCGATAGACTAATTATATTGTCCAAGTAACAGCTTTATACTCTTTCTCCAATTACCTTGGAGGTCTGTTTATACATGACTATTTATGTTACTGTAAACACATTTACAACATCTTTAAGCTTTAAGAGCCGTGTGTTGTGTGTTGGCGTAGGCTGCCAAAGTCAACAAATCTTCAACGAAATAGTCTTGAGAGCTTTGCCAAAACTGTACTAAGAAAGGAAGAGGGACTATAAATCTATCGCTTTATGGTTCGCCTGATGTGGTTAGAGTGGTAATGAAGTGTCTGATTGGAAAGCAAAAGGTTTTTTTTTTAAACTTACTTAACTTTTTAATATATCTATTCAGTCCTGAAGAAGTGAATGAGTTTTATATGTCCAACAAAATTAAGTTTTTGCTTTATGTATTGATTCATCTAGTAAACTATTTTTAAAAACATTACTATTAGTGGTAATAATTTAAAAAATATATATATAGAAATTTATACCTAAATGATAAATAAAAACAATAGTGTTTCTATGTGCTATTATGAACATTATATTCAATTGTTATAAATAGTTCTCATTATTAGGTCTATTTATAAGTATTCAATATATAATTTGAAACTGCATGCATGTCATACTTGATGATTAAAATCGCAGGATTTTCTCAAACTCAATTATAATATGTTGATAAATTTTCATAAAAGTTGTTCAAATGTTACAGTTCTCAAAATACCATAGATCTATTGTGTGTCTCAGAAGTTATCATAATTTCAGAATCAGTATTCTCGAAATTTCAAATGAAATCATATGTTTAGAAGTTAACATATATCCTAGAACGAGTGTTATTGTATGTCTAGGAACAGTGATGTCAAATATACAAGAATAAACTATATATCAAAGACAGTAGTGTTATCATAGTGAGGTTGAAGCATACATTCCAAGAGCAGTATTACCACCCGTATAGAAGAAAGTATTATCATATGTCCAGGAGGTATTATAAATTCCAGGATCAGTGCTATCAGATTTTCAGGAGTATATAACAATCCAAGAACATTGTTATCAATCTATTCAGGAGTTAGCATACATAGAAGAAAGTATTATCACAGGTCCAGGAGGTATCATAACACATATGAAACTGTGTTATCATATCTTTGTAAGTAATAATATATCAAAATACCATCATATGTACTATTCTTATCATAAAACCAAAAGCAGTGTTACACATGTCCAGAAGTAATCTTACAACAAAGAATAATGATATATAGGTCTACAAGGTTATTATATGTCCAGGAATAATGATAAATGTTCATATATTATCATGTATAAAAAATAGTGTTATCATATGTCTATAAATTATCATATATCAAGGAACAGTAATATCAAATTTCCAGGTGTAACAGTGTTACATCAAAGAACAGTGTTATCATGGGCCCAGGAGGTAGCACAAAGAAACAGTGTTATCATATATCCAGAAATAATCACGCATTAAAGAATAGTGTTATTGTAGGTCTATAAGTTATTATATGTCCAGAAATAGTATTAAATGACAGAAGTAATCACAGAACAGTGTTATAAGGTATTATATATATCCAATAATAGTGTTATTATTCTAGATGTTATCATAAATTGTGCATGTCCAGTAATTGTGCTAAATAAAGTATCCAGAAATAATCATACATCAAAGAACAGTGTTACATGTCTAAAATGTATGATGTCTCCAGAAATAGTGTTACATGTCTAGACATTTTCACACATCAATGAACAAGGTTACCATTATGTCTATAAGTTATGAAATGACAATGAATATTGTTATATGTACAGAAGTATCACAGAACAATGAACAGTGTTATCATATGCCCATCGGTTATGATATATCCAGGAATAATGTTATTTGTCTATAAGTTATCACAAATCAAAAATAGTGTTATATTATGGGTTTAAGTTATGATATGTTCAGGAATAGTGTTATAGGTCCAGAAGTACGTTATCACACATCAAAGAACAGTGTTATCTTATGTCTATAAGTTATGATATATTCAGGGAAAGTGTTATAGGTCCAGAAGTATCACACATTAAAGAACAGTGTTATCTTATTATGTCTATAAGTTATGATATATTCAGGGAAAGTGTTATAGGTCCAGAAGTATCACACATTAAAGAGCAATGTTATCTTATGTCTATAAGTTATGATATATGCAGGAAAAGTGTTGTAGGCCCAGAAGTATCACACATTAAATAACAGTGTTATCTTGTGTTTATAAGTTATGATATTATGACCAGGATAAGTGTTATAGGTCAAGAAGTGTCACACTTCAAAGGACAGAGTTATGTTATGTTTATAAATTATGATAGGTCCAGGAATAGTTTGAAGAATGTCTATAAATTTGCATGTATTAAAGAACTGTGTTATCATAATTTATGACAAATCCAGTAATAGTGTAAAATCTAGAAGTTATCACTTAAGCATTAACATTGCTATCATTTGTCTATAGGTTGTCATGTCTAGAATTAGTATTATATGTCCAGACGTTATCACATATTGAACAGTGGTTTAATAAGACTGTAAGTTGTGATATATCCAGAGTAGTGTTATATATATATACAAATTTATCACATATCAATGAACATTATAATTGTGTGTCTATAAGTTATGGTACCGGTATGTCCAGGATTAGTGTCATATGTCCTGAAGTTACCACATATCAATGAACATTATTATTGTGTGTCTATAAGTTATGGTATGTCCAGGATTAGTGTCATATGTCCAAAAGTTATCGCATATCATTGAACAGTGTTATTATATGTCTATAGGTTAAGTTATATCCAGCATTAGTGTTATATGTCCTGAAGTTACCACATATCAAATTTTGCTAAAATGTAGTTTCGAAGTACCCCAAAAAAACTTATTGGTCTCCATCTCTTCAATAGTTCTGGTTCGTGACTTCCCGTTTAAAAAAAAAAAAAAAAAAAAAAAAACTGCCATTAGCTGTTATAAAAGACACAATTTCTCAAATTAGCGATTTCATTTAAATTTTGTTTAAATATTAAAAATTAATGACCAAAACTAATGTGAAAAATCGTAATTAAATTAAAACAATTGTTCAGAAATAATTGACAACAATAATTATAAAATAAATCTTGATCATATCTATTTAAAAATTGTTTTCAATCAAATAATATTTAAGCCAAAATCTAGTCTACAGTAGAAGGGAAGCAAGCATACTTTCAGGTATTTAAAAAAACATATTTCATATAAAATATAGTCTAATAATAATACAAATTTCACAAAAGTTCATAAGATTACCTTTCTATATCAGCTCATCTCCCATAGTATATGTAAAAAAAAAAAAAAAACAGATTAATAAAGAAAATTACATTTTTTAATTTAGCTTCTAATGTGAAAATAACAAGAAAAATCCAAAACACCGATTTTATAATTTGGGAGGGTAGGGGGTCGAATATGATTAAAAATCAATAAAAAACATAGAAAAATAAATACTGTTTTTCGAATATAGTGGTTCAATTATAATGTTCAAATTCCAATTATTTCCTAGATTTCTTATGAAAATTAATTTCAAAAGAGCGCCGAAAATGATTACTTATTTGTTTTTCAAGAGATTTTGTTTAACTCATTTATTTTCTTACTCGTTTACTAATCGTATGGAAACATATGGGTGTTTGGATTGCAAGCTTTGTGGCAAATTCACTCCGTTAGAATTACTAAAGCAAAAGAGATTACTGATTGTTGGTCTGTCTCTTACTTTAGGAAATATAGATGTTCTAGCGAAGCGAAGCAAGCAAGTTAAGAACACAAAAAGTATTTTAAGCAGAGGTGTCTAAGTGGTAAATCCCGCTTACTAAATAATAATAATAATAGTATAGACTAGTTTTGAGGTTATAGTGATGAATATTATTTTTGGTTTTGTAATGTATGCCCACCCAGTATACGAAGTAAGTTTGGTATCGTCAATATATTTTGACCTCTGTTTTTGACTGATATTTTTACGTTTTGACGCCTCAAGAAACAGAAAAGATTTTCTGTCCGTCTGAACGTCATCACTATAGGGGTCACACAAAAGTAATATAGACATTAATTTTTTATAGGGGACTATAGTGCATATAAAAGATTATTGAAATTGAGAAAAATTTTAAATTTAAAGAGTTTTATTCTTCATATTGTTATTATATTTTGACACACTTAATTACATCAAATAATTTCAAGTATCTAATCTACATGTAATGGTACCAACCACACAGCTCTACGATTAGAAATAGCGAAGTTGTATTGTAAAATGTGATTTCCAACTAATCTCCCAATAAAATATGACGTTTCTATAATTAATACGGTTTAATTGGAGATTTGGCATTATTGTGTGTATGAAAACTAATACACGACGTTTCAGAAAATAAATCAACTTCGCTATCAAGAGTGAAACTAGAACATAAAAGAGAAAACACCAATTAGCCTAACTTTAAGGCCATTTTGGAAGCTAAAACAAAATCTGTATCCTAAGAAAAGAATTCAAGCCTAAAACCAGGTCTGAGCAGTCAAAGTAAAACTGAATACAAATGTGTTCAGATAAAACCACAACCTACACTGTACAAAGAACGATAAGCAACTGATACCGAGAGTTGATTTATACTCTCGAAACGTCGTGTATACTCTGTTCATTTAACGAAGGCGGTCGGACTTGGGTCAGCTCCCTCCCCCACTCACACACACAAGCGCAGGGGATGACCTTGGGTGTGACCAGGGGATATCGCTGTATCGTGCGTGTGTGTGCGAGGGTGCGGGGAAGGTAGTCCTTTCTCCGGTTCAGTAGCATTTCGTCCCGCTGCCAATTTCCTAGAAAAAAGGAACATTTCGTCCCGCTCAGTTTTACAAATGATTAAACAAACTAATTACATCATCTCGTCCCGACGAAAGTTTGACAAGGGTTGAGGACCGTAACGCAGGTAAACGGAGGTAAATTGAATAAATTTAAAAGTATTTTATCTAGTTTTACCAAATTCGATAAAAACATTTTCATACGAGAAGTGTTATTTTTAAAATTTGCAAAAACAATTATTTTTTATATTATATTATAACCTAACCTAACCTAACCTAGCGTATGTGCCAGGACGTTATGTTACTAGTGGGCAAGTTCATCCCCAACCCCACGCTCGTGGAAACGGGACGAAATGTTACGACACCCTTTCTCCAACCGCCTTCGTCAAATGAACAGAGTTTGTTTTTATAAACACAAATGATGCAAATGTCCGATAAACCATATTAATAATATGAACAATCCGTTATTATTAAATAACTTTAAAATCAGAATCAACTTTTGAGCATTAAATTTATAGGATCTATTTCTATTACATTGTATTATAGGACTAGGTAGGTACTATGATGGTGCATATAAACTTCAATTCTTTCTTTTCTAGATAGATTAAGGATTGCGATCATATTTATTTATTAATTGTTTTTCATTTTTGTAGTTTATTAGTATTATTATCTTGAGTTTACTAAATTGCGTTTAGCGATTATTTAATTAATTGAATTATTAAGAATTGATTTAATAAACACTGAGCTTGATTTGTAAATGGTATTCTTGATAGAATAAAACTTGAACACAAATAATTCTTAGAAAAACGTTTGGTGGTGGAGTGATAGTTTATAGCCTGTATACCATTGGGTGGCGCACGGGCACGCCAGCTACCTGAGTCAGTCCTTTCCTCCCCCCGGCTGAGTCACCAACTAGTAGTTCTAATAGAATTATTCACTTTTTTTACTTTCTCATAATATCTCAATCTAATTAGAATATTTGTAAAGTACTAAAAACACTAAGAAGAGACTAAGTAAGTTTGTCTTTCATTAAATTAATAGAAAATTTTGATTGTTTTGCTACTCTTCCCTACACTGAAGGGAGGGGTTTTCCTGGAGACTTTTTCACATGTAATTTGTATTTCACGAGGAAAACATATAAATAAGTCTAGATATTTTCTTATCCTTTCCGAAATAGGAATTGGTGGATTTTGTTGTTATTGCAAAGTTCTCCTGTCTATGCCATAGATGACTGCATAAATGGTATTTTTCTCTCCCCACTCCCTCACACAGTTCTATTTCCAGAAACCGTTGCATTGCATCGCTCCTACCTACACATTGATCCCGATACATTCCTGTTTAATGTTTAATGTTTAGACATTCTTTAGGATAAAATTAGCTCCGTTACTCAGGATAGAGTCGCTGAGCATGACATCAAAACTGACTGAGGAAAATATCAGTTACAAGGGAGAGTTAATCTCAAACGGGAAAGTTCTTATTAAAAAAATGTATTCTATCGATTTTGATCAAATTTTAGTAAAATGTGAAAGTCAACGATTAAAATCGTTTTAACAATTCACAACCAATTTAGGAAATTCCCAAATGAGTCTTGACAGACGCTCTTATTGAAAACACATTCTTGTATCATTTATATTATTATTTTTCTGGAAATAGTTGAGATGTACCTTTGAGTTATCTTATCTTATATTATAGAAAACGTTTAAAATAAACCGTGCGATACATTACATACTTTATCACGCACTCATTCATCAAAATATAGGGTAGGCCCTACTTCAAAAAGGTCTTTACAACTTTTTTAATTCGTATAAATTTATTCAGACTACTTACAGAGCTGGTTTTGGTGTCATCTGGTAGCAAAATAGATCAAGTTTTGTCTCATGTAATGAATAGTACCGAATAGCACCACCGCAAGTACTAGCGATTGTTGGAAAAGGAATGCCCCCCCCCCCTTCTGAGCGCGGTCGCTATTTTTTGGTTTGAAGAATCGAAGTTACGACAAATGACCGCAAAGTACATAGTATGACAAAGATCCTTTAAGTAGGCCTACCATTTATGAGTTGCGTAAGTGTTTTGTTGAAACCGGGTGTTCAATAAGCTATAAGAAAACCTCAATGCGTCACCGTGTGTCTGGCCATGATGCAAAGCAAGTGAAACAAAGCTTTATTAACAGTCAAACGAAATCAACCCTGGCGTAGTTCTAACGAGCTGAGCGTTCCACGTGCAACTGTTTGACGTGCGTTGAGGAAAAGTTTGCACAGATTAGCAATAAATAGTGCAAGAAATAAAAGACACTGATAGGGTTGCTCGCGAGGAGATTTGTACGGAAATGTTACATCGATTGGATGAAGACCAAGATTTCATTGCATTACATAAACTTTACTGATGAGTCGACTTTCCATGTAAGTGGTGAAGTGAATTCTTACAACTGTCGGATTTGGGGCAGTGGAAATCCTCGACAATCTTTGGAACATGATTGTAATAGCCCCAAAGTTAACGTCTTTTGTGCCTTAATCAACAACAAACTCTGCGGCTCTTTTTTTTTTTCAAGAGAAATCCATCAACGGAATAGTGTAAGATATACTGGAAAACTTTTTAATCCCAAAAATTTAAGAGGACTACCAAAACTTCTCTACATTTCCAGGAAGTTGGCGCACCGCTGCATTACCTTACCGAGGTCTAGGATTTCCTCAATAACCGCTTTACATGGATAAGTCGAGGTGGGCCGATTTTACGCCAACCTCATTCACCGGTTCCGATACATCTGGATTTTTATTTCTGGAGATTTATCAAAGATAAAATTTAAAAATCACCCTTACCAGTTTGTCTCGCTGAGCTCAACAAAAATCTTCGCAGCATTTAAAGAAATTACGCCTGACATACTGCTTCTGATTTGACAGGAAATCAACTTCAGACGGGATGTCTGTAGAATGACCAATGGAAGTCACACTGAACGTAACTAACTATAATATAATAAAAAATTGTTGTATTTTACTGCAAAATGACACCAAAACCAGCTTTGTATGTAGTCTGAATAAATTTATGTGAATTTATAAAGTTCTTTTTGAAACACCCTGTATTAACGAAACAAAACTGCAGTTTTGTTAGGTTATGGACGGTTATGGTTAGGTTACAATTTTAAATCAACCGTGGACGTCGTCTTAGGTATATTATTTAAAGTAATGTTTTAATGACATTGAAACTGGCATCATTTGTGTTATAATCTCAACTTAAGCATAAAATTTTAAAGATGAAATCAGTTTTTTAAAATTATTTATTAAAAGTTTTTTTTTATTTCAGTGTTTTCGACTAATTCATTTTCATTTCGTCAAAATTTAAAGTTAATCGGTAGAGTCGGTTTTGAGAAATGACATTTGTTAAGCCTTGAGAATGGACATCTGTAAAGTGCCCGAAACGTCGGCTGTACTCAACGTGCAGACAATATTGACGCGGTCGAACCCCGAACTTCACCAACTTGGCTGCCACATATCTGTCACTAATAGAGATACAAGTCTTCCCCGCACTCATTTTCACACCCTTTTTCACGAATATATATAATTATATAACCATCTCTTCGCAATATATATGAAAAAATGAAAAATAAATAATTGTACAATTTACAGGATTTTGTAAAAACACGATATACGTATAGTTGGTTTAGTAATCAATGATAATGTTCAATAAATGAATGTATTATTCCAAATGTGGAATAATGGGATGATGTGGTAATAGTCTATTTCAGAGAGCAATTTTGTCTCCCCTCCCCCTCCTCCATACAAAGCACCGTATTCATTATAGAACGCTGTATTCACATAATTTTGAAATGTATACTATAATTATTTTAGGAGTGATCTTGGCTAAAACGCTTAAATTTTAACTTATAATGAAAAGTTAGTTTTAAATGTATTTTCAAAAATTAATATTATAAAAAAATTATGTGTGTAACAATCAATAACCGTTGGTTGATATGTTTTGCGATTACGGCCTACTTTTTTCAACTTTGTTTTTCGTGAAAAAAAAAAAAAAATAAATAAATAAAAGAAAAGAAAAAAAAAGCATTTTGCTCTTGTTGTAAAATTACACTAAGTATTGTACTTTCAAAAGCAAGTTAATTATGTTCGGTAAAACGAAAATGTACTTATTTTCAGTAAATGTTTCTATTTCTGGTCGCGCTATGACGTGCTGCACTAGTGTCGCAAACAAAATCATATTTTATTTTTCAGGATTTTTGCTAATTTTTTGAGGTTTCCTGATTACCAAAAGAGAGGTTTGTGGACTGATGTCTGTCTCCCTGCAAATACAGACCAAATACGTGGACGGATTTTAATCACATTTGGTATGTGGGCATAAGGAATTCAAAATTTTGGAGTACCTGCCATATAGAAAGCCTAAACATTCCAACTTTCTTAAAATCAGTTTTAACGGTTTTGATCAAAAGTGCAGCCACAAAGGACCAAACAAAAAGTTTTGGTCGCCACCTCTTTAAAAAATTCTGTTTGCTAGTTATCGATAAAAATTAAAAAATCGGCCATGGCGTTATTATAAAATACGTAATTACTAAATATCTGCTCTACAGATTTTAGCGAAATGTGAAAATTAATTACTTAAACTCGTGTGCAGTTAAAAAAAAATAATAAAATATTGCGATTCAGAACAATTAGGTAAACCCCTAAATAAATCTTGTCAGTCGTTATTGAAAGATTGATTTTAATTAAATGAGATTAATTATGAGGACGTCTTTATGAAACAAGAGATCAGTTTTAGGCCATATTTAAATATGTAATTATTTTCAAAGACGGGCATCCATGGTTCATTCATTTTGCTGACAACTCCCGAGTTGACTTTTTTTATAGTTTTGGGAGTGGGTGATTGAGTTTGTAAAATGTACAAATCGGTGGAGTTTCTCTCCATCATGAAGGAGTGAAAAGACAATTCAATCTATATCTTGTATATCGTATCTTTCATTGCTACTCTTTTCATTAATAATCTTCTTGCAAGTATGTTTATTGCAATTGTTCAGAACTAAGCAATGCCTATTTAAGCCTAACCAGCTTCTCAGCCCGTTTATTAATTTGAATTAATTTACCATAATTAAATATCTAGATCTATAATTATTGATGATCTTAGAAAATTTTATGAATATTTGTACAATGAATGACCAAAAAGACAGATATATGAATCTTCCTTTTTAAAATATAACGTACGTTTTTAAAAATTGCGTGACTTGGTTTGTTGTTTTTGCCATGTCTACATACATACGTTTAAACATTTCATAAATTAAATTTTTTCGTTAATTCGAAGAAATGCCGATCATTAAATTCTACTACTAATAAAACTTAATAAACATCTTAGTTTAGGTTATTTGGTATGATTTAAAAAATGTATGTCTTGGAATTGTGACGTCATATTTCATTGCATTCAGCATACACGATGTTGAATGAAATTTATAAATTTACTATTTTTAACTTTAATGTAATAGCAGATATTTCTTGTTGAAACTCCATATTCAAGGATAAAATAAAGCAAAAGCTTAAAGTTTCAAATATTTAATAGTATAAATGAGCTACAATTGTTTCGCCTTGCGGCATCGTCGGGCAACTAAATTTTCAGTTGCCCGACGATGCCGCAAGGCGAAACAATTGTAGCTCATTTATACTATTAAATATTTGAAACTTTAAGCTTTTGCTTTATTTTATCCTTTACTATTTTTGAAAGCAGCATTTGCACAGCAAAATGTTAACATCATTATTCTCTCTTTTCAAAGTTAGTAGGCAACATTTAAAATTTGTCAGAAAGAAAAGTTTAACTTATCTAAATAATAAATATAAAAATAAAAGCTGAGGGCATCTGGATACAGTTTATATTTTACTGAACCGATTTAAATACAATTTTCACTTGTCTGGTCTAGCTGTGCAACCCGGAGCCCTATTTTGAAATTTTGCTTTTAAACTTCGAAAAAAAATTAAAAAATCTATTACACAAGTTCGAAAAATGTTTATGTCTACTTTTTTCCTACTTTTTTGTACTAAAAGTACAAGTGGGTAAAATTTAAAAATTAATTAAAACATGATATTAATTTTGTTGATAAAACTCGATATCAGCTTGACCAATTACATTTTGAACAAATATTTGACACTGAACTTTTTGAATTCTGTCTTGTTCATTAAATGAAGTAGCCTACTTCAACGGAGTTAGTTTTCCTTGTTAACACAAGATTTGTAAATTACGGAATTTCTCAAGGAAAACAAAATTGAATATTTTCTTTATGGACTAGACATGAAAAGTGTCAAAATCTGTAACTAGTAAGTTGTAGGTTTTAAACCAAAAGTCCTGATTTTTCGTGACCAAAAGTCACGAGGGAGGAGACTAAGTGAAGATGGTTAGGACTCAATATGACGAAGTGCTGGACTAGAATCCACAAAGTTCTAGAAGTCATAGAATTATATAACTTTAGAGGGAAGGCTTGGCTACCTAAAGAGTCAGATTCAGAGGCCCTATACTCCAAGAAGACTTGAGGTTAGGTTATCAAATTATTACGTCTCCTTAGCAAGTTATTCTGTAAATAATAGTAGCGAATGGATCATTGCAAAGTCTACGTTGTTAAACAGACTTCTTAGAGTGAAACGGTGAATATTTGAAATTCACGAAGTTTTACTTTCATATTAAGTTTTGTTTTCAAAATAATTTCGAAAATGTTCCTTGAATTCGTTTATTATCGATGACTTAGAAGCACACAGAAGATATAAAAATTAGTCGTTTAACATAACCTACAAATTTATCTTTCAATTAAAACGTTCACTTAATTGAATTGCAATTCGCCCATTTTCTTACATTAAACTTGAATCTGATTCAAATTATCTCTTGTAAAAAACTAGTTTTTATAGTTTTTAATTGTCTGTTTGTGAAAGAATATACGCACACGTCAAGCCAGCTGCAGTTAGGATTTGTGAACCGTCAAATGTTGCTCAGATTCGTGCTGGACTGTCAATGCGTTACGCTGTTTCCATGTCTTCATTAGTCTAACTGTGCATAAAAGTTGCACTAACTTTCTATACATCCATCTATAAAACCAAAAATAATATTCGATGCTCTCTCACAAGAAGCCTCTATACTACGTTTAGGTGAATATCATTCCTTACGTATTTCTTATAGGAGATAGGTTGTGTAACAGGGTCACAAATTATAAACTTTTTGAAAATTTAATATAAAACAAATATATTAAAAGAGTTCAAACTTGATTTTACTCATCCTAATCTTAAATATTTTTTCCTGGTATTCATGTTTTTAATGAAGGAAACTATGTTCATTTTCGTATTTTGGTAATTATTCCTGAACGGTAATTTCATCTAACTAGTAATTTTTGAATCTGCTCAGGAGCGTTAATCTTCACATTCCATCCAAATTTGAACGAAATTGATAGAGGCGATTTTATCAAATTGCAATTTTTGCTCTATTAACAATTCCTTGGGCTTATAGCGATAACTCTCGACCTGGGAT
This sequence comes from Aphrophora alni, assembly GCA_963513935.1. Lineage (NCBI taxonomy): Eukaryota > Metazoa > Arthropoda > Insecta > Hemiptera > Aphrophoridae > Aphrophora > Aphrophora alni. Next base: position 35,261,159 of record OY740773.1, read on the forward strand.
TTTTGGTGCGTCTAAATCGTGTTATTTGAGGGTGTTAATGGCTACATTTTAACAAAGATTAATCAAAATCATTAGAGCCGATGTTGAGAAAATCCTAATTTTGACAACACATATTCCAAAAATGACTTTTCTTAATAAACCCTAAAAACGGATTTATCAGGACAAAACTCGAGGTTTTTAACCCATCATCTTTCTCTACAAATTGTCATAGTTATAGACTCAAACTTACTTTTGACGTTAATTTATCAAATATTTCTTAAATTCCTATAAACATTCCGAATTCATAGACTTAATCTTAGGTTTTGGGAATTATGCTAAAAAAGGTTATTTACTTCATAAGTTCACCTGTAATTGTTGATAAAAAGATATATTTTTCACATCATGAAAATTATTCTTTAAAGGATAAACCTGTTCTGGATGTTTGGACAGGGATCTAAATGTGGGGTTAAAATATCCGGATGATCTAACTTGTCCGATAAAGGAAGCATTCTAAGAAAAGTTAGTTTCAGACAACAACTTTAAAGTTTATCTGAAGAAACATGCACTTTTTGTATAACACAACAACACTTATACTAATCTTACATGTATAATAGAAGGATTAAAATAAATCAAATTAAAAGCAAAACAGACAATAACATCGAATTATTTTAAATATCTTAAACACTTTACAAATAAAATAAAATATACAAAATTAATTAACTTTATAAATTTTAAGTAGAATAATATCAGAAACACTTTACTTACGTTCACTAACTTAAAAAAAAAAAAACAGGAAATAAAATAAAAAAATTGGTTAGGGTTCCAGGTAAAAGTTTGCACTTGGACTGAACTGCTGTAGGTCGAGTGGACTAAGAAGGAAGGGAACTGGTGTGGGTGGGATCCCGAGTTATTTTCTGTCTCGAAGCCCTCTATCACGCATGCGCTATCAAATTTGATGCTACATAAAATCTGAAATGAGAAAAGAGTCGTAGAAATGAATGAAATTATGTAAAGTTATGGGGGTGGGGAGGGGGAGGGAGGGGGTGTGTATCCATGACGCTCATTCTTGTTGTTTGTATAATTGTATATATGAATTTTCTAATATAGGAATTCTATCTTTTGCAATTATTTTCATCAGAACTCTGAGATTCGAGACTGAAATATTGGCCAATCCCACACAGAGTAATTTGGCATCATGTAGTGGGTTGGAGAAATATGGAAACGGCTTAATTGCTTTTAAACGACTATCATTTGCGAATTTGGTTACACGTATTGGTGATATTTTGTGTATATCATAATGGTTCCCTCACCTAAAATGGAGCCCCACAAGTAAAAACCAAAATTGAGAAGTCAAACATATGTTTTATTACATGATTCTATATATTACATTTTAAGTTATTCTTTTCTTAAAAACAAAAATATTATAGCTCTAAAAAATTATAGAATATCAGTCTATAAGAATCAAAACTCAGCTCTAATAAAGGAGATTAAACTCATTAGGTAAATCCAGTTATTTGTTTGTGAAATCTGATTGCACTAATAGTTTTTAGGGCCATTTAAAAAAATATATTTTGTATTAGGAAATTAGTTCAAGTTCTAGATAGGAAAATCCATTGTTGTCAAGAGGTAATGTTTCATAAACGGTTGAATATATATAACAGTGTTAAGAATGTAATAATCTTAATTTTTTTGAAGTTGCGTAAATTAATATATATGTTAAATGGAAATTAGTTTGTTTAATTTTTTCCAAATTGATTTACTGTTCGTTTAAAACATAATTAATAATTTTCTAACATCCTGTAATTATCTTCTAAGTGAGATTTTGTAGAATAGTTTCACCCTAAACCTTCAAAACTTGACAAATATTAGACCGAAATATCTAGACTAACGTTGGTTCATTTCCACTTCAAGAAATTTGGAAAGGGCATTTTGGGGGGAAATTTTTGAGTCTTTAAGTGGTAGACCTATATTTTACAAAAATTTAATCAATACCGTTAAAGTCTAGTTATAAGATATAGATTTTCATATTAGTGCTAAATATATTAAATATAGTATCGGTTTCATCCCATGGATCTACTCTAATTCTAGTTTCAAAGTATTGGATAATGGTGGAGAGTTCATATGATTGACACAGTTTATTAGGAAAGTTAGGATTATTTGTGCATAAATATATGATATATAGTACCGGGTCCATAGGCTACTATATATATCTACTGACGTACTTGATTTCAAGTTATTGGAATATTGAAGATGTTCATAATATTGATACGTTTTAATCCGACAGCAATTATTATTTGTCGTTAATATATTAAATACAGTAACGGGTTCATACCTAGAATATACACGTAGCCTATTCTAGTTTTAAAGTTATAATATATTGAACAGTTTTACTGTTCATAATATTAATAACGTTTTTTGATAGTTGTAATTATTTATAGATATATAACGGATCCATACCATCAATCCACTTATGTTTTAAAGTTACTGGATTATGGTGGACTATTCATATTATCTTTACAGTACATTCAGGGAGTTGATATTATTTGTACATAAATACATTACATAGTGTCAGGTCCATACAAATAATTTATTTTTATTCTAGTTTTTATGTCATTAGAAGATGTTGGACTATTCATATTATTCATACAGTTAATTTTGACAGTGGAGATTATTTGTGGATAAATATATTAAATATAGTACTGGGACCATACCACGAATCTATTCGAATATCTTTTTTGAAGTTACTGTATTTGTTAATGGTTGACTGCTCATATTGTTGATAAATTTGTTTGACAGTTGTAATTATTTTTACAAAAGTATTTTTTAAATACCATATTGTGAATCTACTTGTATTGTAGTTTTTTTTTTTAATTGATAATGGTTCATATTAATGATATATTTTATTTGGACAGTGGTAATTATTTTCTGTATAAATATATTAAATAATGACCGGTTTCCTATCATGAATCTACCGACATTCTTGTTAAAGTTATTGGATAATATTTGTGGATATTTATATTATTCTTACATCTTATAAGGGTAATTGTCATTATTATATTATATTAAATCTTGTATCAGGTTCATACCATGAATCTACACGAATTCTAGTTTTAAAGATATTGTTAAAGTTATTGGATAATGATGGACTGTTCATATTATTAATATAGTTTATTTGGTTAATTGTTATTGTTGGGACATAAATATATTAAATACTGTAACTGGTCTATATTACCATGAATATACTATTATACTTTTAAAATTATTGGATAATGATGAACTTTTCATATTCTTCATACAGTTTATTTGCTCAGTCTTTATTATTAGGACATAATAATATTATATAATTAAATATTAAATCTTGAATGGGGTGCGTACCATGAATCTACTCGTATTCTAGGTTTGAAGTTATTGAATAATGGTAGACCGTTCAAATTATTGATACATTTTTTCGGACATTTGTCTTCATTTATATGTACTAATGTCAATTATATGTACAATCCAATAACGCTATATTTCTCTTTTTCTTAATGACAGACATTTGAAATATTCAAAAACTTAACAAAGATTCTTTTAAAGATACAACCAAAATATTGCCGTTTAGGCTACAGCATTAATAAAACAATTGCTGATCTTTATAATATATTACAATAAATATCAATTTGTTTTAAACTATCGTTGTCTAAATTTATTAATTCATGTCATATTTTTGGCGATCTTTTTTTCTGCACTTAGTTGTGCACTATCTGACCTGATTTTTAATGTTTCCTTAACCGCCCCCTACCTTTCACCTATATATATAAACACTGTATCTCCGAAACCACTAGAGCTATGACGGTAAAATTTCACACGAGGTGTACCATATATTCCAGGTTCTCATAAAGAATTTTTTTAAATATATAAAATTCGTAGGAGGGTTATATAGGGGTTATACCTGATAAAACCATATCACTGTTCCCTCCCGTTACGAATTGTTAGAAGGGTGATATTAGTTATAGGTGTTCTCCGCCACTTAAAAATAAATACATTTTAAAACAACTCTTAAGCCAACTCTTAAATATTCGCCATCAAAATGTAAATTCCGTCATTTTAGGTCAAAACAAGAAAACGAACACCATAGACGCAGTTTTTAAATAAAATTATATATAAATAGCTACTGATCTTGATTAATTGTACCATAAACAGTATAAATAGTACTTGATTAATATTTAGTTTTTAATAACGACGCTCAGTTCATTTTTGTTTTTGACAAAATTAATTCAAAACCATATTTATAATTTTTTTACTTGCCAATTATTTGAGAGTGGATTGGGTCTTTAATTTTCACATTCCATTTAAATTTGAACGAAATTGGTAGGGCAGATTTTGAGAAATGATGTCTTTTATAAAAGCCTATTTGTAACGACTGCTAACTAATATGTGACCTGGCGTTACATTTAAGCCTAGCCTAGTCTTTGACGATAATGTACTGTTTTAACCCAAGCCCGTTATGAGGTCTAAATACCGTAGTTACCCCAAGTTCGCCGATGCACCTTAGGGCACCCAGCTTTGAAAAGATTAATTTAATTAATATTATATTACCTAAATATAGTTATTATTAATAAAACCGTCACAAAACATAGCTAAATACTATTTATCAAGAGAGTTGGACTTGAGTGTGGCCCATTGTCTCTCGTCTCTAGTATATTAACAAATAAAACGTTCGAATTGGGGATTAGGCCTCCGGAAAACCGCCGAATACTATGACCCCTATAATTGTGAAATAAAAACCAAAACTTAAAAGAAGGCTTCACCTCACAACACGATTGGTTGCCTGGACGGTGGGATTTGGTCTGCTCAACATAGTTGCAGACCAACTTCCATTGCGGTTAGCCTGCTCAAATAGGTCCAACTTCAACTTTCGGATCCCGAACTCAGTACCTCGTCACAGATAACTCGCGAATACATTTTGCAGAGATGATTAAGCCTAAGCTTGGGACTTTAGCGGCTACACTCGAGCAAAATTTAATCGACGTCGACAGAGCCGATTTTTAAAATTTTTGTTTTGGTCTCATGCCAGCTATTCTAGAATTAAGAGTATTTTTCCTTAGAATTGGCCATAATATGGTCACATATCAGATTCTATTAAAATTGGCTCTTTCGATCCGTTCGTTTGGACTGAGGAGCATTGCAGATAACAGACGGATAGACAAACAAACGTCATTCTCAAAACTCTTCTTTACTCGTAGGACCTCAAAACTCTTCTTTACTCGTAGGACCTCAAAACGGATCTTTTCGCGAAAATTTGACTCCGTTTTTTTACGTGTAAAAAAAAAAAAACTTTTCAAAACTTTATAACAAATTAAAAAAACTGTTAATGGTGAAAAGTGTCTTTTATTTAGTTTGTAGATGCTATTAACTGCTCCTAAAACTCAAATGTTAGCTAAAACATTCTAGAAGGAAAATTATGTCGTTCAATTAAAATAATTAAAAAACACGCACGTTTCAAAGTAATATGATAACATTTTAATTTGGAAAAATATGACACATGATGTCAAGAAAAAGAGTAGAACTATTGTTTTAAAACTTAAATTATTTCTAAAGTACGCATTTCATTGTATATTTAAGGCTGCTCAAGGCGCCGATATGAACGCTAAACTATCTTACCTGTCTGGAAGACGCACGGTGAAGACAAAACTTTTGATCTTTGCATTATTTTAATCATCCTTGTCACGAATACAACAATATTTATTACGGATATTAATTCCACACAAAACAATGATATAAAACTGTTATCTTTTGTTCTTCTTATCACTTACATTGTGTACAGTGTTCAGCCTTCAACTCTGTGACGCTCATATAAAACAGCTTCAGTTTAATGTAACGTAACATAAGTTTGTAACAAACATAATTTCGGCTGCTGATACGCAGATAGGATGCGAATTTTGTGGATCAGCTAGTCGATTTATCGTATAAAAGGTGCAAAAACATTGCAATTCAGAATGGAAATATTGGCAAACAGAAATGTGAGTTCGGTAGTTGTCAGTAAAAATGTACAAATCAATTATGAACTCCGTCTTAGATGTTGTAGATTATATTGAAAAATATTTAAATAAGGTCTAAACTTGCTTCATTTGTGTTATAAACTTGTCAAACTATAAATATCATAAGATGAAATCAACGGTGATTATTTGGAATTTTGTAAACTAAAACTCTTTACTTTTTAACAAAATTTGATTGACATTGGTAGAGTAGATTTTTAGAAATTTCGTCTTTTATAAATTTTACCGATAACGCACGTTATTTGTGGAAAAAATGGTGATCAATACTTTTAGTTTCGGTACAATATTAGAAAAAAATATATCAAATTCGTTTATAGAAAGTTGGAATTTTGTGTTTCACACAGAGCAGCTCAAAACGGTACATTAGTTATAAACTCAACACCGGGTTTTTAACTCATTGCGTAACTTTCTCTCTCTCCCTCCCCCTCTCTCCTCTCTCCTTTCTCTCTCTCTCTCTCTCTCTCTCTCTCTCTCTCTCTCTCTCTCTCTCTCTCTCTCTCTCTCTCTCTCTCTCTCTCTCTCTCTCTCTCTCTCTCTCTCTCTCTCTCTCTCTCTCTCTCTCTCTCTCTCTCTCTCTCTCTCTCTCTCTCTCTCTCTCTCTCTCTCTCTCTCTCTCTCTCTCTCTCTCTCTCTCTCTCTCTCTCTCTCTCTCTCTCTCTCTCTCTCTCTATGTTGTATTTTATATTTTTATATATGTTGTTATGTTGTAATGGGGTTAGGTGGTAGAGAGGACTATACAGTCCTAACCTCGCCCCTAAATAAATAACCTCGTTTTAACCTCTCTCTAAAACTTTTCTTGATGCTAATAATTTTAATTTTGAGGTTACATAAATACAACATAATTATTAGTAATAAAATCTTATAAAGTCTACACGAGGAGAAATTAATTTTTAATTCTGCATATCGTTGTTTTTTCATATCCAAAGAATAATAAAACTTAGGTTACGAGTCTATTTTAAAAATTTATAATTCTCTAATTTTGAATTGTGGGACACTCGTTTTGACTGTAGACCGGCCTTAACGAATACATCCGTCACGAGTTTGTATCCTAAAGTTATCTTTCTTAAAAACGAATTGCGTTAAAACAAGATGCCACGTGTTGTTGAGTTGCGACTTGTGGATTTTAAGAGTATAGGGTGAAGGCTATGTCGAGAGAAACATCCTAGGCACAATAAAATACTTCAATTTATCTAAACTTTAGTGATTACGTACTAGTCACATAATAATAATAATTAACAACGAGATTTAGAATTCACTATTCCATTGCCTGAATTTTAATATTACATTGCATAATCTAGTCCCCTATCATTTCCAGCGGTACTCTTTTGAAATATACTGTACAAATTTATTACATCGAACAAGAGATTCTTATAATAATATCCTTGTTGGCCTGTAGAACACTGTTACATCGAACAAGAGATTCTTATAATAATATCCTTGTTGGCCTGTAGAACACTATTACATCGAACAAGAGATTCTTATAATAATATCCTTGTTGGCCTGTAGAACACTTTTACATCGAACAAGAGATTCTTATAATAATATCCTTGTTGGCCTGTAGAACACTTTTACATCGAACAAGAGATTCTTATAATAATATCCTTGTTGGCCTGTAGAACACTGTTACATCGAACAAGAGATTCTTATAATAATATCCTTGTTGGCCTGTAGAACACTGTTACATCGAACAAGAGATTCTTATAATAATATCCTTGTTGGCCTGTAGAACACTGTTACATCGAACAAGAGATTCTTATAATAATATCCTTGTTGGCCTGTAGAACACTGTTACATCGAACAAGAGATTCTTATAATAATATCCTTGTTGGCCTGTAGAACACTGTTACATCGAACAAGAGATTCTTATAATAATATCCTTGTTGGCCTGTAGAACACTGTTACATCGAACAAGAGATTCTTATAATAATATCCTTGTTGGCCTGTAGAACACTTTTACATCGAACAAGAGATTCTTATAATAATATCCTTGTTGGCCTGTAGAACACTTTTACATCGAACAAGAGATTCTTATAATAATATCCTTGTTGGCCTGTAGAACACTGTTACATCGAACAAGAGATTCTTATAATAATATCCTTGTTGGCCTGTAGAACACTGTTACATCGAACAAGAGTTCTTATAATAATATCCTTGTTGGCCTGTAGAACACTATTACATCGAACAAGAGATTCTTATAATAATATCCTTGTTGGCCTGTAGAACACTGTTATATCGAACAAGAGATTCTTATAATAATATCCTTGTTGGCCTGTAGAACACTGTTACATCGAACAAGAGATTCTTATAATAATATCCTTGTTGGCCTGTAGAACACTGTTACATCGAACAAGAGATTCTTATAATAATATCCTTGTTGGCCTGTAGAACACTGTTACATCGAACAAGAGATTCTTATAATAATATCCTTGTTGGCCTGTAGAACACTGTTACATCGAACAAGAGATTCTTATAATAATATCCTTGTTGGCCTGTAGAACACTGTTACATCGAACAAGAGATTCTTATAATAATATCCTTGTTGGCCTGTAGAACACTGTTACATCGAACAAGAGATTCTTATAATAATATCCTTGTTGGCCTGTAGAACACTATTACATCGAACAAGAGATTCTTATAATAATATCCTTGTTGGCCTGTAGAACACTATTACATCGAACAAGAGATTCTTATAATAATATCCTTGTTGGCCTGTAGAACACTGTTACATCGAACAAGAGATTCTTATAATAATATCCTTGTTGGCCTGTAGAACACTATTACATCGAACAAGAGATTCTTATAATAATATCCTTGTTGGCCTGTAGAACACTGTTATATCGAACAAGAGATTCTTATAATAATATCCTTGTTGGCCTGTAGAACACTGTTACATCGAACAAGAGATTCTTATAATAATATCCTTGTTGGCCTGTAGAACACTGTTACATCGAACAAGAGATTCTTATAATAATATCCTTGTTGGCCTGTAGAACACTGTTACATCGAACAAGAGATTCTTATAATAATATCCTTGTTGGCCTGTAGAACACTGTTACATCGAACAAGAGATTCTTATAATAATATCCTTGTTGGCCTGTAGAACACTGTTACATCGAACAAGAGATTCTTATAATAATATCCTTGTTGGCCTGTAGAACACTGTTACATCGAACAAGAGATTCTTATAATAATATCCTTGTTGGCCTGTAGAACACTTTTACATCGAACAAGAGATTCTTATAATAATATCCTTGTTGGCCTGTAGAACACTTTTACATCGAACAAGAGATTCTTATAATAATATCCTTGTTGGCCTGTAGAACACTGTTACATCGAACAAGAGATTCTTATAATAATATCCTTGTTGGCCTGTAGAACACTGTTACATCGAACAAGAGATTCTTATAATAATATCCTTGTTGGCCTGTAGAACACTGTTACATCGAACAAGAGATTCTTATAATAATATCCTTGTTGGCCTGTAGAACACTGTTACATCGAACAAGAGATTCTTATAATAATATCCTTGTTGGCCTGTAGAACACTTTTACATCGAACAAGAGATTCTTATAATAATATCCTTGTTGGCCTGTAGAACACTTTTACATCGAACAAGAGATTCTTATAATAATATCCTTGTTGGCCTGTAGAACACTGTTACATCGAACAAGAGATTCTTATAATAATATCCTTGTTGGCCTGTAGAACACTGTTACATCGAACAAGAGATTCTTATAATAATATCCTTGTTGGCCTGTAGAACACTATTACATCGAACAAGAGATTCTTATAATAATATCCTTGTTGGCCTGTAGAACACTGTTATATCGAACAAGAGATTCTTATAATAATATCCTTGTTGGCCTGTAGAACACTGTTACATCGAACAAGAGATTCTTATAATAATATCCTTGTTGGCCTGTAGAACACTGTTACATCGAACAAGAGATTCTTATAATAATATCCTTGTTGGCCTGTAGAACACTGTTACATCGAACAAGAGATTCTTATAATAATATCCTTGTTGGCCTGTAGAACACTGTTACATCGAACAAGAGATTCTTATAATAATATCCTTGTTGGCCTGTAGAACACTGTTACATCGAACAAGAGATTCTTATAATAATATCCTTGTTGGCCTGTAGAACACTGTTACATCGAACAAGAGATTCTTATAATAATATCCTTGTTGGCCTGTAGAACACTATTACATCGAACAAGAGATTCTTATAATAATATCCTTGTTGGCCTGTAGAACACTGTTATATCGAACTAGAGATTCTTATAATAATATCCTTGTTGGCCTGTAGAACACTGTTACATCGAACAAGAGATTCTTATAATAATATCCTTGTTGGCCTGTAGAACACTGTTACATCGAACAAGAGATTCTTATAATAATATCCTTGTTGGCCTGTAGAACACTGTTACATCGAACAAGAGATTCTTATAATAATATCCTTGTTGGCCTGTAGAACACTGTTACATCGAACAAGAGATTCTTATAATAATATCCTTGTTGGCCTGTAGAACACTGTTACATCGAACAAGAGATTCTTATAATAATATCCTTGTTGGCCTGTAGAACACTGTTACATCGAACAAGAGATTCTTATAATAATATCCTTGTTGGCCTGTAGAACACTGTTACATCGAACAAGAGATTCTTATAATAATATCCTTGTTGGCCTGTAGAACACTTTTACATCGAACAAGAGATTCTTATAATAATATCCTTGTTGGCCTGTAGAACACTGTTACATCGAACAAGAGATTCTTATAATAATATCCTTGTTGGCCTGTAGAACACTGTTACATCGAACAAGAGATTCTTATAATAATATCCTTGTTGGCCTGTAGAACACTATTACATCGAACAAGAGATTCTTATAATAATATCCTTGTTGGCCTGTAGAACACTGTTATATCGAACAAGAGATTCTTATAATAATATCCTTGTTGGCCTGTAGAACACTGTTACATCGAACAAGAGATTCTTATAATAATATCCTTGTTGGCCTGTAGAACACTGTTACATCGAACAAGAGATTCTTATAATAATATCCTTGTTGGCCTGTAGAACACTGTTACATCGAACAAGAGATTCTTATAATAATATCCTTGTTGGCCTGTAGAACACTGTTACATCGAACAAGAGATTCTTATAATAATATCCTTGTTGGCCTGTAGAACACTGTTATATCGAACAAGAGATTCTTATAATAATATCCTTGTTGGCCTGTAGAACACTGTTACATCGAACAAGAGATTCTTATAATAATATCCTTGTTGGCCTGTAGAACACTGTTACATCGAACAAGAGATTCTTATAATAATATCCTTGTTGGCCTGTAGAACACTGTTACATCGAACAAGAGATTCTTATAATAATATCCTTGTTGGCCTGTAGAACACTGTTATATCGAACAAGAGATTCTTATAATAATATCCTTGTTGGCCTGTAGAACACTGTTACATCGAACAAGAGATTCTTATAATAATATCCTTGTTGGCCTGTAGAACACTGTTACATCGAACAAGAGATTCTTATAATAATATCCTTGTTGGCCTGTAGAACACTGTTACATCGAACAAGAGATTCTTATAATAATATCCTTGTTGGCCTGTAGAACACTGTTACATCGAACAAGAGATTCTTATATAATATCCTTGTTGGCCTGTAGAACACTGTTACATCGAACAAGAGATTCTTATAATAATATCCTTGTTGGCCTGTAGAACACTTTTACATCGAACAAGAGATTCTTATAATAATATCCTTGTTGGCCTGTAGAACACTTTTACATCGAACAAGAGATTCTTATAATAATATCCTTGTTGGCCTGTAGAACACTGTTACATCGAACAAGAGATTCTTATAATAATATCCTTGTTGGCCTGTAGAACACTGTTACATCGAACAAGAGATTCTTATAATAATATCCTTGTTGGCCTGTAGAACACTGTTACATCGAACAAGAGATTCTTATAATAATATCCTTGTTGGCCTGTAGAACACTGTTACATCGAACAAGAGATTCTTATAATAATATCCTTGTTGGCCTGTAGAACACTTTTACATCGAACAAGAGATTCTTATAATAATATCCTTGTTGGCCTGTAGAACACTGTTTCCATCGAACAAGAGATTCTTATAAATAATATCCTTGTTGGCCTGTAGAACACTTTTACATCGAACAAGAGATTCTTATAATAATATCCTTGTTGGCCTGTAGAACACTGTTACATCGAACAAGAGATTCTTATAATAATATCCTTGTTGGCCTGTAGAACACTTTTACATCGAACAAGAGATTCTTATAATAATATCCTTGTTGGCCTGTAGAACACTGTTACATCGAACAAGAGATTCTTATAATAATATCCTTGTTGGCCTGTAGAACACTGTTACATCGAACAAGAGATTCTTATAATAATATCCTTGTTGGCCTGTAGAACACTGTTACATCGAACAAGAGATTCTTATAATAATATCCTTGTTGGCCTGTAGAACACTGTTACATCGAACAAGAGATTCTTATAATAATATCCTTGTTGGCCTGTAGAACACTGTTACATCGAACAAGAGATTCTTATAATAATATCCTTGTTGGCCTGTAGAACACTGTTACATCGAACAAGAGATTCTTATAATAATATCCTTGTTGGCCTGTAGAACACTGTTACATCGAACAAGAGATTCTTATAATAATATCCTTGTTGGCCTGTAGAACACTGTTACATCGAACAAGAGATTCTTATAATAATATCCTTGTTGGCCTGTAGAACACTGTTACATCGAACAAGAGATTCTTATAATAATATCCTTGTTGGCCTGTAGAACACTGTTACATCGAACAAGAGATTCTTATAATAATATCCTTGTTGGCCTGTAGAACACTTTTACATCGAACAAGAGATTCTTATAATAATATCCTTGTTGGCCTGTAGAACACTGTTACATCGAACAAGAGATTCTTATAATAATATCCTTGTTGGCCTGTAGAACACTGTTACATCGAACAAGAGATTCTTATAATAATATCCTTGTTGGCCTGTAGAACACTGTTACATCGAACAAGAGATTCTTATAATAATATCCTTGTTGGCCTGTAGAACACTGTTACATCGAACAAGAGATTCTTATAATAATATCCTTGTTGGCCTGTAGAACACTGTTACATCGAACAAGAGATTCTTATAATAATATCCTTGTTGGCCTGTAGAACACTGTTACATCGAACAAGAGATTCTTATAATAATATCCTTGTTGGCCTGTAGAACACTGTTACATCGAACAAGAGATTCTTATAATAATATCCTTGTTGGCCTGTAGAACACTGTTACATCGAACAAGAGATTCTTATAATAATATCCTTGTTGGCCTGTAGAACACTGTTACATCGAACAAGAGATTCTTATAATAATATCCTTGTTGGCCTGTAGAACACTATTACATCGAACAAGAGATTCTTATAATAATATCCTTGTTGGCCTGTAGAACACTGTTACATCGAACAAAGAGATTCTTATAATAATATCCTTGTTGGCCTGTAGAACACTTTTACATCGAACAAGAGATTCTTATAATAATATCCTTGTTGGCCTGTAGAACACTGTTACATCGAACAAGAGATTCTTATAATAATATCCTTGTTGGCCTGTAGAACACTGTTACATCGAACAAGAGATTCTTATAATAATATCCTTGTTGGCCTGTAGAACACTGTTACATCGAACAAGAGATTCTTATAATAATATCCTTGTTGGCCTGTAGAACACTGTTACATCGAACAAGAAGATTCTTATAATAATATCCTTGTTGGCCTGTAGAACACTGTTACATCGAACAAGAGATTCTTATAATAATATCCTTGTTGGCCTGTAGAACACTGTTACATCGAACAAGAGATTCTTATAATAATATCCTTGTTGGCCTGTAGAACACTTTTACATCGAACAAGAGATTCTTATAATAATATCCTTGTTGGCCTGTAGAACACTGTTACATCGAACAAGAGATTCTTATAATAATATCCTTGTTGGCCTGTAGAACACTTTTACATCGAACAAGAGATTCTTATAATAATATCCTTGTTGGCCTGTAGAACACTGTTACATCGAACAAGAGATTCTTATAATAATATCCTTGTTGGCCTGTAGAACACTGTTACATCGAACAAGAGATTCTTATAATAATATCCTTGTTGGCCTGTAGAACACTGTTACATCGAACAAGAGATTCTTATAATAATATCCTTGTTGGCCTGTAGAACACTGTTACATCGAACAAGAGATTCTTATAATAATATCCTTGTTGGCCTGTAGAACACTGTTACATCGAACAAGAGATTCTTATAATAATATCCTTGTTGGCCTGTAGAACACTTTTACATCGAACAAGAGATTCTTATAATAATATCCTTGTTGGCCTGTAGAACACTGTTACATCGAACAAGAGATTCTTATAATAATATCCTTGTTGGCCTGTAGAACACTGTTACATCGAACAAGAGATTCTTATAATAATATCCTTGTTGGCCTGTAGAACACTTTTACATCGAACAAGAGATTCTTATAATAATATCCTTGTTGGCCTGTAGAACACTGTTACATCGAACAAGAGATTCTTATAATAATATCCTTGTTGGCCTGTAGAACACTGTTACATCGAACAAGAGATTCTTATAATAATATCCTTGTTGGCCTGTAGAACACTGTTACATCGAACAAGAGATTCTTATAATAATATCCTTGTTGGCCTGTAGAACACTGTTACATCGAACAAGAGATTCTTATAATAATATCCTTGTTGGCCTGTAGAACACTGTTACATCGAACAAGAGATTCTTATAATAATATCCTTGTTGGCCTGTAGAACACTGTTACATCGAACAAGAGATTCTTATAATAATATCCTTGTTGGCCTGTAGAACACTGTTACATCGAACAAGAGATTCTTATAATAATATCCTTGTTGGCCTGTAGAACACTGTTACATCGAACAAGAGATTCTTATAATAATATCCTTGTTGGCCTGTAGAACACTGTTACATCGAACAAGAGATTCTTATAATAATATCCTTGTTGGCCTGTAGAACACTGTTACATCGAACAAGAGATTCTTATAATAATATCCTTGTTGGCCTGTAGAACACTGTACATCGAACAAGAGATTCTTATAATAATATCCTTGTTGGCCTGTAGAACACTGTTACATCGAACAAGAGATTCTTATAATAATATCCTTGTTGGCCTGTAGAACACTGTTACATCGAACAAGAGATTCTTATAATAATATCCTTGTTGGCCTGTAGAACACTGTTACATCGAACAAGAGATTCTTATAATAATATCCTTGTTGGCCTGTAGAACACTGTTACATCGAACAAGAGATTCTTATAATAATATCCTTGTTGGCCTGTAGAACACTGTTACATCGAACAAGAGATTCTTATAATAATATCCTTGTTGGCCTGTAGAACACTTTTACATCGAACAAGAGATTCTTATAATAATATCCTTGTTGGCCTGTAGAACACTTTTTACATCGACAAGAGTTATTCTATAATCCTTGTTGGCCTGTAGAATACTGTTACAACGAACAAGAGATTCTTATAATAATATCCTTGTTGGCCTGTAGAACACTGTTACATCGAACAAGAGATTCTTATA